>JARWCS010356734.1:0-10806 GCA_034783895.1 Geukensia demissa
GCTATATGTACATTTCAAGGAGTAACCTCTCATCAGTAGCATTAGAACCGAAACACAGGAAGTCAAAGATTCAAATAAATGTATAGCAAAAGAAGCACTCAAATCCAAACAAATCGAAATGGGAATTCCAGTATCTAATAGCATATGCATACACAATGATACATGTAATTAGGTCTTTTCGTCTTTCCGTTGAAAGACCTTTAGTTATTGTTCTGTTATTATTATTATTTTCTTATCTTTCTGCCACTTTTGTTTTATGTCGTACATTTTTAAGTCTCGACATACCGGTAATATTTTCATATTTTGTATACTATATCGGTTAAATGTTAACGGTTTCCAGTTGATTTTTTCTTTACGGAGTAATCTCCGTAACACCTAAAAAAGTTTTATCACTCCAACTCAGAAAGGAAAAGATAGCTGATAAAGTATAATGAGGAAAATGCTCAGAATATTTAGAAATAACTTTGTTACATTTCGGTCCAAATGATACGATGAAGTTTTCTATGAGTTATCCCCCTTGAAAACCGACACTTTGAGTCAACTGGATTTTCTTAAAAACTGTAAGTTCTAGAGACCTGGGACTTTCACCAAACAACTAAGAACCGCTATGATATATTGAAATATGTTAAGGTCAAAAGTCAACGGCCAATGTCATACGGACCATTATCAAATTAAATTGTTAACCGTAATAGATGGCTGATAACATGTCATGGGGAAAATGTGTGTCTTATAAAAATCTATATTTAGTATATGGGACCAAACTTATTGGCCCAAGCATTATAGACCTTGGGTCCATTACTACTTTTTGGGTCCAAAATAAAGTCTTTTTGACAATATCTCAGGTACAGTAAGAGATGGAAAGAAACTTTGAATTGTAAAAATTTTAACCATATATTTTTTAACAGGACAAATGACATTTTAATAGTGTTAATAATACTTTTTAACCTTAGCAACCAGCAAAATTCCTTGGCAACCACTTTTTATCTTTTTTTTTAGAATTACGCAAAACAGGTAAGATATAGAAAGAAACTTTGAATTTCACAAATGTTCAGCATGACTCAGTGCATAAAGTACGGTCAAGGTCAAATGTCATGTCCCTAGTAACACCATTGAGTCCTTAGCAACCATATATTTTTGGACTAAGTAAGCTTTGAGAAACAATGCAATGACATTTGATAGTTTTAGCAATATTTTGGCCATAACAACCAGCTAAAATTCGTATCATCCACTATTTGAAACTATTTTTTAACATTTACCCGAAGCTTTAGAGATATAGAAAACTGCTTTGATGTTTTCAGCAGATAAAGTAATATAAAAAAGTATAAAGGTTAAAGACCATAGAAACAACAGTAAAGTCCTTAGCAACCTTTTAATTTATTATTTTTAAACCATAAAAGTAATCTGTTTCAATTGAATGCTTTAAAAGATGTTGCTGTAACAGAACATTATAAGCATATTACTAATTTAAAAAGGTATCTTCCTTAACCCATGTTTTCCAAATAAGGTAAATGTCATGTCATTCGATACTGATACAAATTGCAAAATTTTAATGGTTGAAGGTAAATGTCATGTTATTCGATACTGATACAAATTGCAAAATTTTAATGGTTGAAAGAACCTATATATCATCGATAACGTTAACTTTTATAATTGTGCAAAAGTTCCTGGTGCGAACGTCAGTATCTCTCTATATGGGCTATGGAAGGTCAAGTCTAAACAGTGTAAACAAAATAATACCAAGCTTAATAATGTCATATGATGTTCAAAATTTCCTGATTATTTGATAAAATATTAAAGGTGAAAAACTTTTAATATTTTCCATGGGATATTTATTTATTTAGGGAAATAATTGTAAGTTTTATTAACATGTTAAATGAAATGATGAATTATATTATCCGCAAATAAATACCATATCGACAAGACTTGTCACCTGTTCTCGGGACAAGTTAATATCGGGATTCATTAATAACAATATTTATGATCTTCATAGGCCAATTTAATAAAAAATATACAGTCTGGGAAAATTATACTCAATAGGAAGCATAGAAGTGGTACGTTAAGCCCCATATTTGGCCAAAAATTAAGTTTTTGTTCAACTATAATAAGTTGTTGTGAGTAAATGCTGTTTAATGACCGTCTTTTAATAATTCATAACTTATTTATACATATTTTACGTCATTTCGACAAAACTAAAGGGTATATTTGACTATTTCAACGGGAATGTAACTTTTTCTATAAAAATACTAAATTTTTAGAGATGTTTTAATCAAAAATATGAAAAATCAAAATATGATCGCACCAAAAACCACGAAGATATCGTAACCAAACATTTGTACTTAATAGATATTTAATTGTGAAATGTTTGGTTGTGATGTTTATAGACATTATTCGATAAAAAATACAATATAATAGATATTATTTACTTTTCATCTTTAATCCAATTCTTTGGCCAAAATTGTGCTTTAACCACCCTCGTCCTTTACAAAAACGCTATCAGTATCAGAAATGATCTAGCTCTAAGTTATCTTTGTGGAATTTTAAAACCCTGCATTCCTACAGAGCATGGTTATAATGCACATCACTACGACCAAAATGTCATATTACTTCAATGATAGATGTAGGACTGTATCTCGTAAAAATTCATTTCATAAACTAAAACTGGACCTGGATATTAATGTCAGAATTACACCACCTATAGCTGACTAAAAAACTTAATATTTGAAGAATACTGAATATTTATTGCATTTGGATATTTTGTACTGACAAATTCAATAAAAAAATTGCACAAAATGAAAAGCTGTGATAGCCAATTCAATTTACCCCAGGACAGTAGGGGGGTTCAGAAATAGGCTGTTCGATTCTCCGCCTTCAGGAAGAACCCCTGTTAAAGGGTTATCCGATTGTTCGAGCTGGATGCTTGACCTCCTCTTCGCACATGACGGCCGGGGAAAGGATTAGGCACTCAGTATCTTCCTGCGGACTGTTGCTTTCGAGAGCTGGCATTTAAAATATGGCTGTGTCAATTACAATACAGGGCTTTTCATCACCACTTGTTTATATTCTCTCGTCTTGATAATGCATGAAATACTTGCCACTGGACCTGACGCAACATTCAAGCAATCAATTAATAAGCATGAAACATCAGTTCAAATGCCATTCTGAAAGGTCTACATAGTCAAAACGATGAGAAATGACTCTAAAACTTGTCAGAATTTGTCTGGAAAGTAAGGAAATAAAATCATTTGTCCTCTTCATTTGATTGGCACGTTTTTCTCGCTTTTTTGTAACAGCTGGTTATGAGTGGCGAGTTGCTTAGGCTTAATTTCCCACCCCTACTTAAACTGTCCCAGTTCGGCAACATATATAAAAAAACTCAACTATCCTTAAGCTTAGATGAGCTCATCGCTGCAAAAACCCATGTACTCTAAAAGTATATGAAGGAAATAGAATCACCAGGAAGAGGTTAAGTTATGATATCAATTTGTTAAAGTTATCCTGTTATCAATTTTGAAAATAACGGAATTTTAAAAATAACTTGTTTACCGATAACACAAATAAAAATATAGGAAGATATATAAATATAACTCTTCCTTCATTATACCTTATTTCGCAATGTACTTTCGTGAAAGATTTTTTTGTTTGAAAGGAGTTATTATCATATGTAGCTGGATAAATATCTCATCGAGTATTTCATATGGTAAGCAAAAATAAAGCGCCAGTCATTATAGATCTAAGTTTTTAACTGCAAGTCAGTATAATTTGTTGTTCCTGACTCACAGCATAGCTGAACTTTATAAGCGTGAATTGTTTTAAATTAAATATAGTATGGACAAGATACACGATAAAGGATCTTTAAAACTTTTTTCTTTCTTACTCAAATTCTCGGTCTCTATACTGTTTCAGGTTGATATAACTCCGTATCAACCTCAAACAAAGGCTATAATGATATAATATCAAAATAAAAGAAGGTAGATTTTTAAGTTGCTATTTAAAAAATGCTCGTTTGGCGCTCCATATGCTTTGTTTTAATGTAGTGGTAGTTTTTAGATTTTTGATGCAGCAAACAGTTGACCACAATTATACAAAACAAACAAAACCCCCATTTACATTAAATTGCCTAGTTTCTCTTGTTAATTTAACATATTGCTAACAGTTTTATCATTTCGCAGTTTACAAAGTTGCAGTGCCAATTAAATTACATAGTTGTAGTGCCAATAAAACTCAGTTTTTTGTGATGGAGAGCACATAAAGGCTCAAAAGTTCAATTTTTTTGTATTCGATTTGTTCGATTATATTTTCCGAAAGAATTTATTTCACAAACTTGTTAAAGTGTGAAGAGTTTTGAAGACACGATAAGAAAAATACTAAATTTTATTTGCTAAAACGATTAATTAATTTTTTTTTTATTTTATCTTTATCTGAATTTATTTGTCCTTCATAGATACAGTGATTGCTTCTTGTACATGTAAAATGTGTTGTCGTTATGAAACACAGATTTAAATGTCGGAGTCCGTTTGAAAAGTTTATTTTAATTTGAATTGTGTATAAATCTAGAAAAACTGTACAACTAACTTGTTAATGATGTCGCTAACTTTAATGTATTGACAAGAACAATAATTATCAATAAAGTTTGCAAACTGCAAATATTCGAAATGCACAAATATCTAAATATCTGTATGTTGAATCGGGTTGAACAAATTCAATATACTAAATAAATATACATTTTTGGAATCAATATAGATGACAGATTATTATGTCATAGGCCAAAAAATCTGAAGCACCGTACTTTAGTGTCCTGCCAATACTTTCTAATCAAATAAAAAAGCAAAAATAGGCATTTAATTCTAATTTATACATTTTTATCGTAACCAACAACTCTATCTTAGGTCTTTGCTTCATCTAGTTAAGATACATTAAATTTCCAAACACAAGACTGCTTACATAGGGCTCATTTATATTTCGTCGCGTGATCGTCTCGCGACTATCGCCCAAACATCGCGGACTACCGCACGATGTCGCGCGATTTTACCTGAGATTAATAGTTTAAACAAACTACGACAAGTATAAACACCCAGCAATTTTCTCGCGACGTCACGCGACGTCACGCGACCGTTGCGAGTTAGTCGCGCAACGATGGCTTTGGAAGTATAAATGAGCCCTTAATCCCCAAAGCCGGTCGTGGTATAGCCATAAGCTGCCAGGTAGAAACAACCCGAATGCAGACAGGGATAACAACCCCTCCAAATAGGAAGACCATCGAGCGGCCGAAAATTGTGAATTATCTACCAGCACCAGTAAAACACTCGGCCTCGTATTACAATTAATGTCACGATCTCATCATACTTTGCAATAGCTTTTTAGGGATATAAAAACACGAGATGTGGCATGATCCATCTGTGGCCAGTTGCCAACCGGTCTACTATATGATTGTCTGTTTACTTGTTTTAACCGTAAATATGGCTGAAATATAATCAATTAATGCCACCATTCAAAGCAGAACACCCAGGTTATATTTATTTTAAATTTATTCATTTCAAAATATAAAATATTTACATATATAATCAATATCGAAGTACCTTAATACTTTATGAACGTAATGCTTGATTTTAATCATTTGACTATTTACCATCACGAAGCAGTTGCATACTTTTACAAACTTTTTTTCTAATAGAAGATACATTTTTTAAACATTAAGTTGAGGTATGTTGTACCCCTTTATTTCATGCTAGGAACTGTGTCCCAAGTGTACGAAATGTTGTGAGCTCGAACTCTGATGGGGAGGGCTACAAAATCAAATTTGTTTGTCAGATGATTTTGAGGGTAGAAAATAACGACGAAATTATAAAATTCACAGACCTAAATTTAATTATTTCGATTAATCTATCATCTGTTGTTCAATTTACGGGTGCAGGTGGGGTTTGTGTTGTATAAGCTACTCATAGACACACACATACACACACACACACATACTAACTCGAAAATGCATTTAATTATATTAATCCATTCTAAAAAATAACATTCTTCCCCAACGGTCTCACCTCTACAGAAATAATCATGGTAAGAAGACTTAGAGACATCGTTAGGGGTTACATTACGTTATAGACAGTCTTAGTTACAAGGGATGTAATAAATATTTTTTTCTTGAGCCCAAACTATACAGTTTACCTGGAATGGCCCCTAGACAAAATGTATATAAAAATAGTTATGTAACTGTTTATATAAAGGTGATATGTTATTCTAGGAGTTAAATATATGTGGTTATAGGACATTTATAGCATAAGTGTTCTTGGTGTAGGAATTTTGTGTTCTTATATCAGATAACAGGCACTGGAAAGTCCATTTTGACCAAAAATGTTCATATGATGAAAACTTGAATTTTCATGACACTTCAATAAGACAGATTTGAGGAAAAAAAGGTCAACGCTCATGACCATATTTTGCAACTGATTTTTAAAATTGTGTTTATTTCCTTTCCATCGAGATGTAACATGTGGGCATCGGTACCCGTATATGTTCTGGCCAAGTCCTTAAACATTGCTTTCTTTAACACTGAGTTCAATTGAAAACGTCGAACCATATTATGAGAGCTGCAGTCATTCATCAAATGTACTATTTCACGCCTTCAAATTTAGACGATATTTGTATATGAACTGTCTCTCCTTATTTATTCATTGTTGTTCCGTTTTTGAATAATCATACTAGGTAATAACGTATAATTCGATAAGTTCGGTCCCGCAGATATATATATGTATATAGGTGGTTTGCTAGCAAGAAGAGTAAGGTTATTACGTTCATATCTTTTAATGAGTCTTTTATGTAACCATTTTCTCATTATTTAATAATAAATTTTTGGCTTACCCGACCAAAGTCATGAGAACTTTTTTCATTATTTGGCGTCCGTCGTCCATAAACTTGTACATTTGCATCCTCTCCTCTGAAAGTGTAAATCTAAATCGACCAAAGTTTGCTTGAAGCATTTATGGAATATCCTTTACGATGTCACCTCATTTCGTCCCGATCAAATTAAACATAGCTGTCACATGCATTTCTTGCTTCTGATAGGAAGGATTTTTAAAAACTCTTCTCCTTTTAATTGACAAGGCCTGACGGAATCCATCTTGAAAGGAAGCATCTATAGAAGGCTTTTTTTCAATATTGATAGAACAGGGTAATGGGAACTGTATTTGACAGGAAGGTCCTTTTCAAAAACTCCTGATTTTTTCCTGATTGGACTGTTATAATGGCAGCCATAGAAAACAGCATATTGTTTTCACATTAATTTTAATATGGAAATTTCTAAAGTATGACGAAGTATTCAATTGTATGATAAAATTACCACTTCAAATATGGGACATTTATATTTAATATTTACAGCAATTTGCAACTTATGTTTTTTTTTAGGTCAGCATGACAAAGACGGCTGCAAGTCTATTAGGCTTCATCATCATGGCAACATTCGCTGTCCTGAAAAGAAAGTGATATACATTAAAAAGGTTCAGTTTAATAGCACTTGCTGTGAAACTGATAGCAGTGCGTGCCATCCTGAAGAATATTCTGGACACTTTACAGCTGACTGTAAAAATATGTCGTACTGTGAAGTACCATTTAACCCAAACGGTCCTCCCTATAACAAGTATCAATTTCTAAACATCATCTATCGCTGTGAAGGTGAGGACGTAAGCATTTTATCAGAAGAAAATAATATTTTATTAATTTGTGTCATGCTTAGTGTACTGTAAATCGGATGATATTTTTCTAAGCTTAGCAAGTTCTATTCCATATTAAGACTATTTTCAAACGCTATTTTGATGTATTTTGGTAAGATTTTGCGTAACATTAAAGAATATAATTATTGTGTTGTACAGTTCAGCACGACAATCATGCCACATCTCCTATTTTTATTATTTTTATAAATAGAGCTGCCATGTTACTATACGCCTTCAACCTGTTAACGGATATATGTATTAGCATAATATTTTAAAAGAAATGCCCCAATCCTCTAATTAGTTTGGTTGGACACCTCCTTGGAAAAGATTAATTATATATTGCATAATCCTAATATCGTCACAAATATGTGCTTGTGTTTGTTCGGCATTGTTTTTTTATGCTAAGTCATATATTTTGGACTCTTTGACAATAAATAGTTTGAATTTGAATATGTAATTGTCGTAAAGTTCTTTATATCACAATGGCAATACATTGTATTTTAAATTAAACACTGTATCTGGCTTTACGAATTTACCTTCTAGATCCGGTTTTGGTTTACCTCATGTAAGTTACCATGGTTATAAGTTCTTGAAATATATTACATTTATAAGTTGTAATATTACAGGTAAACTTACATGTTAACATATACTTTAATCAAATGTTGAAAAAAATCTACGTTTTGTCGAATTATCACATATTCAATGCACGTATTATTTGTGACTTGTTTCAGATAACTGTCTTTCGATTCCACCAAATACCGCTAGCAACATTACATGTGGCTCGCAAAGTTTAATTAAGATTGAAAAAGCATTGCTTGACAACTCAGCATGTCCGACTTACCTGTACCGGTCTCCTTCTAGTAAGATGTCTGACGATGTTACTATGAATATCTCAAATTCTTGTGATGGGAAGTCAGTCTGTGATGTTTCCTTAAATAACTCTTCCAGCAGAGTGGTCAATATATATTATCACTGTGAACGTAAGTCTACAATATTAGTCTGCTATATGATACATTTAATTCAATTCTGATTTACAGAAAAAATTGTCCTAACAGTTTAAGATATATTGAAATCTTTGTTATTGTTTATATGTTTTATCTGTGTTCCGAAGTCGCAAGTTCGAAGTTGCTATCGGCAACCAAAAATATCGCTTGGAACAAAACAAACTAAATAGGAAGTGCACAATAAAAATATAAAACACGGATTTCAAGATGTTTCACAACACTTGTCCTATTCTTTAAGAGCTGTGGATACAAAATGTTCCCATCACAGGGATGGACACACAAACAGACAACATGAACACTTAACGCATTAAAGAATTCGAAGATGCAAAGGGAACACACGGAAATTTAACTTTTACAGTACAATGTAGGTCCACACAATATGCTCATTGCACATGTATAATGGTGCAAGCAAACATGACACTGAAAACAATAAAACACAAATAAGGAAATCATCAAATAAACAGATAGATGCATGCGCTTGGCTTCATTATCCTGTGTGTTATGAAGAAACTTTTTTGTAAATCTGTTATGGTGGGGGATGAAATAAATTTGTTCGTTTAATATATGCTAGTTACAATTGCCATCAGATTACTGCAACTAAATATTGATTTAAGGGTGACCAAAATGAAATTACAAAATAAAACTTCAATGATAAATTAAATGTGAACTGCTTATACCGACGCAATCACCACCTTTTCTCTAAGATTCAGGTAATGCGTGAATCATCACCGATAGCACACATCAAACTGACCAATAAATTGTTTTCATGTGTTGATTCTGAGGAAATTTGACAGATTATTTCGTTCTGTGGTTCAGTTGTAAGATTTCTTTTCAAAAGAGTGTTAATATATTTTTTATGTTTGGTGGAATGATCTCCCCTTTGTCTGGCTTTTGCATTGAATTTCTGACATTTTTTTCTATTACTGACAATTGGAACAGACACAAAGCTTATATTCTCCTCGCTTCGCGAGATTTTTGGTACTAAATGTTTCGAATTGATTTTTGGTGATCTAGCCCCGCCAATTTTTTTGTAATATTTTAAAGGGAATTTTTGTATGTTTTAATGTAAGCTCTGATCTTAATGGACTTTTGTTAAATTTTCCCTGACAAAGTCAAACCAATGACGCACATGTTCCATAGTCCATCTCTTACCTTTATTGAGATTCACAGGGTTGAAAGGAGACCGGGTTTTCTCTAGTGGTCAATAATGTATACATGTAAAATATATCGATTCTTTTCTTAATTGTTTTTTGGAATATTAATACAGTTATATAATGTGATTTCGGGAAATATCATTTTTATGTTTCCTTCGACTTGACTATATCCATCCTCTTCGCGTCGGGAAATAATCAAAACCTCTGGAAAATGAAATGGTTATTTCATTGAAGCGATTTTGAGCTTTTCATAAGAGGTGGTATTCAACCCTCGTTAAAGGCCTCTTTAGAATTTTCCTCCGTTTTCACGGGGTACGGCTGCAGTCCTCTGACATTTACCTTCCTTCATATATGCATATCCATAATGTTGTTTCACTTAATGTATTAGAAAATCCAATTTGAACTTGATGCATTCTTTTCGTTGATCGAAAACTCTTCACCAGTGAAACCCGAAAATTTTTTTTATCTCACAAAGTCTATTGATAGCTAAAAAGCTCTTCTTATTTTAAACAATAAAAACCTTAACGTTTCTTTCAAGCTAAAATGTTCAGTTTGGTATAAGTTTGGATATCAGTGTGGATTACCCTTTGTTTTTAAGGGGAAAAAGTTAAAACCGAAGTTTCTTCTGTATCAAATTCATATACAAATAATGTCAATCAAGTCAAGACAACGGAAGACAGTACAGGTTAAAGTTTTTTTTTCATACAATTACATTCGTATATTTATGTTCGGTGGTGTTTTGTTAAGCAGGGACAGATAAAGCATATATCGGTTTAAGTTTTGCTTACATGTTCTAATGAGATATGTAATAGGAATTCGAAGATACCAAAGGGGCAGACAGACTTCGTTAAGTTGGAAGAAAGACAAGACCATGGCCAACAAAATGAAACGAAAGACAAACATAGAACACACAACACTAAACTGAAAACTAAAGCTGGAGTA
>JARWCS010356745.1:0-10804 GCA_034783895.1 Geukensia demissa
ATGTCGCTAAACTTCAAATTAACTTTGAAACGAAAATAGCACATGAAGCAAAAATTAAATGTTGGGGTACAAAATACACAGTTAAAGAATCCCAATATCATGCTTGTTAACATTTAAAATATGAAAAAGGGTATAAATACGAATTTAAAAAGGCGGTGAGGATGAGTACGCCTTGAGGATAAGTTCAAGTTCTTGTTGCTTATGCTGAGATGTTGTCCGAAATATTATGTTGATGTTTCTTTTTGAAGAAAGTGAAGTTATATTATAAAAGTGTTTCTTTGATGTTACATGAAGGACTGAACATTTGCCAAGATGAAATTACACTTGCCAGTCCCGCTCCCATCCTGCTTTACCATTTAGGATTTCCTGTAATGCTCGTAAATCACTTTCATTTTTGATAGTTTTGTATTTTTACTATCATTAATAAATATTCTAAATGTGTTGTTTGAAATGTATTCATAGAAGTCAATAATGTACACATGTAAAGAAGGAAGAGGACGGAGTCATGGAAAGTGCCTTTGAGTACGCCAGATTTCTCACCGTTAACTATTACTTTTTGAGTACGATTTGTCAGGAAGTCTGTCATCCAGTTTAAGGTTTTGGTGTCATTGCATAAGGTTTGAGCTTGTAGAGTAGCCATTTTGTTAGGGACCTTCTCAAATGCTTTAAAAGTCCACCACAATGACATTAGTTTGGATATTGTTATTGCTGTGTTGAGCTAGTTCTTGAATGGAGGACACATGATGCGTTTCACGAGAAGCCATGTTCATAGATGAGTCATAGTATTACTTCGTATAAGATGTTCCATAATTTTACACAGTATACATATAAAATATAGGTCTGTAATTGATGTTAATAGTAACACCTGTTTTATAAATTAATATGCTGCTTATTGGATAGGTAAATGGTCTTTTAATTGGTATGATTTCTGAAGGTTTCTCTACGTAAAAGACTTTCTTAATTTTGTTCATTTAGAAATAAGCTTTTCTTTGGCGTTTTCAGTTAGTGCTCAATCTTGTCCAAAGTGCAGCAATAACGGTGATATCTTTTATCATGCTTCTGATTTAGCTGTAGAGATTTTGTGGTTGCTTGTATTTTTGCTTTTTGTTCTTTGTCTTGAAGATAAAAAAAATCATGTTTTCTATGAATTTCCAGTATGTTTTTTAATGTCTAGCAGCAGTGATTTGTTTATGATTTTATATTTTTACATTTGTGATCCACATTTCCTCTTTCGGTGGAGATATTTCGTTTTGTCAATTATGATTCTTAATGCATCATCAACCCATGGAAGTTTGTTTTTGTTAATTTGCTGTCATATGGATTATATACCCTCCATTGTGAGATAAGAGTTTCTTGAAATAATTTCCAGAATTTGTCTAATGTTGTTTGGTTGTTCTTAGATGACAAGTAGTTTTCTTCTTTAATGTTTTCAAAGTTTGCTTTTTAAACCAATATACTTTCCTGTAGGGTCTTTTGTTTCGTTTTAGCGATAATGAATATTCAGCAAAGAAGACATCATGGTCAGCATTTCCAAATGGTGACATAGTTTCTACAATGTTGACTTTATTTTGAGTGTTGGTGAAAATGAGGCCAGGTGTTCACGTCTAGTAATCT
Source organism: Geukensia demissa (assembly GCA_034783895.1). Classification (NCBI taxonomy): domain Eukaryota; kingdom Metazoa; phylum Mollusca; class Bivalvia; order Mytilida; family Mytilidae; genus Geukensia; species Geukensia demissa. The sequence continues at coordinate 1,615 of JARWCS010356745.1, forward strand.
GTAATAAACATCGCTCCAATGAATTGCCGTTTATAATGTCTAAGAGTTGTTCATGTTGTTTTGTATCTGGTTGCCGTCGTGTAATACAAAGTATGTCAGTCCAGTTGATGTGATCTAAGTTAAAGTCGTTACTATGTATGATTGCTTATTTGGAATTTTCGTTTTTTCTACTACAATTTATATCTAGATATTCAGATGAGTGACCAGTATTAGATGGTAGTCTATACTATACCGATAATAAGTTTTCTTGTATTAATTATATTTATTCCTGTCCATCTATTTCGGAGTATGATTAGAGTTCTTTTACTTCTTCCGATAGCAGATGCTTCCAACAAATTGATTTGATAGTGGCGTGAACAAATTTGTTGTGTCAATTTAAAACAAATTGTATATGGGAGACGAGAAATTCGACATTCCGCATTGTATTCAACGAGGAAGCGAAGGAAAACCAAAGAGGTAAGCACGGCAATCTCGAGAGACAGAACATGACACATAGTTTACATATATAACTAAAATCATATAACTGTGAACAATTCGGACCCCATAAAAACCGGGAGTAATCTCAGGTGGTCCGGTTGCGGAGTTCCAAAATCAGGCCGATCGCTTTCTCCGCCTGGAGGTTGTGATTGTACGAACAAAACCTTTACCCGGAAATACTGGATTGGAAAATGGGCAATGCGCCGGATATCTTTATCCATCCAGACCACCTGAGTTAAACCTCTGATTTTTTTTTTCTTTGGGGGGATACGCATTGTTCATGATCGTATGATTGTTTTTAGTTATATATGTATATGTGTTATGTTCCGTGTTGTTCGTGTTCTCGAGATGGCCATGTCTGTCGACCTTTCCCTTTTGTATGGCCCTTCGGTTTTCTTTGCTTATTCCTCCAATCCGGTATTAGCCATTTCAGGGTAAAGATGGATGTTTAATTGGATCACAACTTCGAGGAGGAGAAAGCAAACAGCCTGTTTTTTATTATTATATTGCAATTTCACAGCAAAAGATATGTCCTCATATGTAAAACGGATATTCCATATTGGTCGAAAAAATTGTGGTGTCGACCGTAAAAGTTCTGGAGTGATGTCCTTAACTGAGGAGCAAAATATCCTTAGTTAACGACCAAGCTCTGTCTAAAATTTCGCTGTATTGGACACATGCTTTAGAGAAACCAAGATAAACATGGATAAATTTGATGAGGACACCCAACGCTAAAAACTTCCTTAATTTTTTTAAGCTGATTAAATGACCACTAATGTTCATTTAGGGCATCTGGGTTGGGCAAGAAGGATTTATGCCTGAAAGTTATTTATTTTCTGAAAGCTAAATGCAAATTTATTTATGTTTAAAACTATTGTGGCATCATTTTTATTTTAAGTGTCATTGAGGCAATAATATTTTCCCCGTTTGTTTACCCAACGGAAAATGATGTGTAAATTAAACCTGTCTAAAGTACGTAAGCCAATCCATCAAACCACATACATATTTACACCTACATGTACCGATGTGTTTCGGATATCAGTTTTCATATCTTTTTTTAAAACAAATTAATATTTGCATTTTCCATTTGATCTAGACCGTATTCTCATCAACAACTCTGGCATATCTCATTTTTCTAATTAATTTTCAAACAAATGTTTTTTGGGGTTCATTCCTAGAACGTCTACTGGCCTTAAAACATTTAATCGATTTTAGGAATTAATTGGCCTTCAAGTGGGTATGTCTTTTAAGAAATCTGAATATGTCTAATACTTGTAAATAAAATAACATATGTAGCCATAAAGAAGTAATCAAAATGTTAAAGGATAAATTAAACAGTAACAAATAAATCGAAATTTAAAATTTTGTTGATACTTTGATGTTTTCAATTATCAAATATACAAGGTACATTTTGCATATCGGTCTTAGCAATAATAAGAAACCTACATTTTATATGTATGTTTATTAATATTTCTCAAATAGATCATAATTTTATTGAAAATACCGAACATTACTAAAATATGATATCCACTTTATAACAAACAACAATATATAAAAAGTGGTCTGGTAGTTCAGTCAGCTTGTCTCTGTATTCTTGTTTGCTATGACGTGGGGGTTTGAGTGTTGGGTCGTCTTTTTCAGCTTAATGTATACCATCCCACAATGGTGTTTGTGGTGCTAGGTCTCCGAGTTCCGTCTGCGTCGTCACGGTCTTCGATTGCTTTGAACCAAACGTCTTCTATGGCCTCCATCGGTATTAGTAAAAAATTGCAGATTGTTTGATCATGACTTCTTAATTTTATTGTTCATATTTACTTTGTAAATTAGTAAAGTCTTAATTATTTCACCCTTGAAATGCCCCTTAACTCAACTTAACAAAAATGAGGTGTTGTTTTTGTAGACGTTCGGGGAACACACAGTAAATTTATCTTGATAAATATCCCCATGTTGGGATGTTGGTATATTTTGTGATGTATAGTCAAGTTGGTTCAGTAATTGATTTTGAACCCCTCGCTGGGTAAAACAAACAAAGTTGTAGGGTTCGTGAAATTTCAAAGCAATACAACAATAAATTATCTGTACAAAGAAAGATAACTCCACTTTGTCATGAAACTCTACAAAAAAATTAAACTCATAAACATATGCTTCAAGCTGTGGTGTCATAACTTGCATGTTTAAATGATATAACGGTTTAAAAAAACTGTACTGGTTATGACTCGTCAATACATATTATTGACAAGAGCAACAATTAAAGTTTTAAAACAAAACTTAATTCACATTTCAATGAGTTTGTCATGAAAAAGCAAACTACGGGAAACGTGTACATGTAAAGTTAATATATTTATAACATTCCATTAATAAAGCAAGCGAAGCAAAGCTATTGAAAGTTATTGAACAAGAATAATCTTAAGCAAAAGTATTATTCAACAATTAAAGTAAAACAGTACTAGCAAACCTACTTATTCTTACCTTGCGGGGGATGCAAAGGCTCAAAACGTCAGTCCGCTATCTTCTTAATGCATTCAGCATACAAATAGATGTGGCAAGATTGTCGATGAGACAGCCATCCAGCACTAACTGTCGGAATAAAACTTTTACATTTTCCATTACTGTCTTATAATGAATAATGAACCGGATTCCATACCACAACGGAAGCTGTATAAGGTCACTAAATACAAAATGTAAATGATTGATAATATACGACAATCAACCTAACCAATTTAACAAAAATTGTTGACAAATAACAATGATTGTGACTTTTTAAATAACGACAACCACTGGACTAAAGAATCCTTGTTTGAGACAGCACATTAAGTATGTGGCTGGGTTAAACCAGTTTGTGAGCGCTCACCCCCTATCCTGGGATAGTGGTGTTACAAAACAGCAATAAAAACACACGATGAAATCAGTTGAAATCGTGAGATCGATACTAAAAACCACAGCAAATACAGTTAAAATTAATACATGATACAACAAAAGTATCGACCTCGAAAAAGTACACGCAGTTGCTGTCTGCTAGTTCAAAACCTAAAAGCAACCGCTTAGAAAACCAACTGTCAAGTACACAAAAAATAGGTCAATAAAAATGCATGATCATTTTATATGTTTAAACTAATCAATATCAAATATAGTAAAACATGTACATTAACACAATATCACATCCTCTCCCCCAGCTGTAAAATGACTTCACTTATTTTGGGTTTGGAGTAGGCTTGACATCAAAACTGGCTCTGGCTTCATCGTCCTGTAATGTCTAAAAAAGGATTTGTATTAGCTAAGAAAGTAATGCGCTGAATCTTCTATAACCACTCGCTGCAACTTCCCATTGAACCATCCTTGGACTGGTTTTGATGATATCGATGAAGAAGAGATTCATCAAGCTGTCCATCCTTTTGTTTTTCACCACTAGCATTAGCAATATCTAAAATCTATCTATCTGTTCTCTCTGATACTTTTGCATGTTGGCGGGCGTCCCCATCAGAATCATCATCATCTTTTTCATCTGCAGCTACTCTATTGTCCGTATATCCAGTCTCTGACAAGACATCAGTGATGGTTCTTTCATTGCTGTTATCTGATTTTGGAATCTCGATTAATTCTAAACGCTGTTCATCAGAAGACTCAATATCTGGTAAACTTTTAGTAGGTAACAGCGGTCTCTGTCTTGTGGCAGGTATGGGTTTAAGTTTCTTGATACTTGGCTTAGGAACCGGTTTCTTTATTAACTGGGTTTGACTTTCTAGTGTTTCTGCTATATACCCAATTGACAACAGTAAATACCTATGGAAATTCCACTTTCTGCCATATCTTTTATTCTCCATTTGAACTGTAAATACAGTAATGTCTTGGTTTGGCTGGTTGAGAACGATGAAGGGGTCCTGTTCCCACATATAGGAAAGATTGTATTTTCCAAAAAGACAACTATCTCAACTAAAAATCGATGTAGCTACACTAGATCGGATTTTTTTTTGTGTTTTATCCCTCCGGCTGCCTTAATTGCTAACTGATTTGCATGGACCATTTTATCCCTCACATATTTAACAGCAGGTACCTCCGTGTCTTCTCACATGCCAGGTCTTTTGGTAGTCTCGAATTCCGTCCAAACAAGAGGATGAAAGGAGACACCCTGTCGATTAATGTCTGGTGCAGTTGTAAGCATGGTCCATTGTGGGGACGCAGGCTTTCTAGTTAGCTTAGTTGGTGTTTTTTGTTCCCACCAGTGCGGTTAATCCTCCGCACATTCCATTTCCCATCCGATGGTAGCTGGTGGTGCTCGACCTCTGCTTAACAGTAAGGGAACAGAGCTCTTCGATAACTTTAGTCTCGGAGTTGGCTCCCTGGTCGGAGTGAATCCTCCGAGGTATTCCGTAGTGAAGAATAAAGTATCAAATATTGCTTATGCTGTTTTTGTGGCAGTCTAGTTGTGGATTGGAACGGATTTGGCATATTTCGTGAAGTAGTCGATCACTAAAATACTTTAATGGTCTCCCTTGGATTGTCCCAGTGACAGAAAATCCATACACACCAACCATAGGTGTGATGTAGTTGGTCTGCTGACAAGTTGCGCGTAATGTTTTTCCTTCTGACATTCTTTGAATGGTTTCTTGTTGATATTTACTTCCTGAACCCCTGTTCAAGGGTGGTTTCTTGCTGTTGTGCCTTGTGATATCTGAACTATGTGTCCCATGTTGACATCATCATCCTCTTGTATGGCAATGTTGTTCTGGCGTATTTTCTCCATCACAAATTGTAAATTGTGGAGATGTCTCTCATAAGTTCTTCCATAGACGATCACATCGTCAATAAAGATAAACATCTTGAGGTTGTATTCAGCAAAGCAATCTTCCGTTAATCTTTTGTAGGAGACAGGACTGTTGGTTAATCCAAACGGCATATGATTGCATTCACAGAAGCCGAGTGGTTCGACGGTAAATGCTGTCTTTTCTTTGTGTTGTTCAAGGATTTCCACCAGATCATAAGCGATTGCATGTCAACTACAGAAAATGCACTTATACCAAGGTAATCCAGTACCTCTTCTATGCTTGGGAAGGCATCGCTCTCCAATCTAATTAAAATTATATTTCCGCACTTGCTCCCCCTTTTTTATTTGTTTTTTCTCTGGTCGCGTCGTGGGAGATCTAAGGACATCTCATTTAAGTTCATGTCAGGGGTTAATTATTTCGCTTCGGAACGTTTCGGATCTTTATCAAAGCGCTATGCCAGGCAAATCGCCTTCGCACCAGTTAGGCATGGCTGATTGGCTATCGTAAATTTGACCTCTGACATGAACTCAGATGGGGTGTCCTTAGATCTCCCACGACGCGACCAAGGAAAAACAAAATAAAAAGAACGAGCAAGTGTGGAGATCTAATTTTAATTAGATTGATCGGTCTTCGTCTTGGTGATCTTGTTGAGATGTCTGTAATCTACACGAAGTCTCAAGGTGTTGTCTTCTTTCTTTCGTAAATGTACCACACTGGACGCCCAGGGACTACGTGATGGTCTGAAAATCCCTGCAGCCTGTAGTTGTCTGAGATATGCTCTTACTTCTTCATTAGCTGATGGTGGTATACGCCTCTACCTCTGCTAAAACGGTTTGTCATCGGTAAGGTCAATCCTGTGTTTCTCTCTGTCTTTATGGCCAACATCATCATTAGGTTTTGTAAAACATGTCCATATACTAATATGATGTAATCAGCTGAATTCTCTGGAGAAATTGTTTCTCAGTCAGGTTTTTTTTTGCTATTTTTAAATTATGTTTTAATATAAGCAATTTCCTTTAACAACGACTTGTGTAGGCGTGAGAATCTTAATCTGAGCAACTGGCCACCAACGGAACACTCATTATGGAATGTTGCATAGGGAACTCTAACGTGCTGAGAGCGTGGCATCCTCTCTTCCGAGACGAGTTGATAATTTATACACTCCGCCCAACCAACGAAAATCCGGTTTAAGAGGATTCTATCCTGGCGGAGAAACCTTGAAGCCAATGTCTTAATCCCGGCTACTCTCAGGGTGGTCGAGTATTTATACATTTTTACACCCCTTTTGCAGGCGTTTTACCTACAGACGGAGAAACCGAACACCCTATTTCTATACCCCGACTGTCCTCGGGCGGGGTTTTTTGACTAATTATTTTGCTTATACCTTAATGACTTTTTAAAATCTACTGTGCTTGGAAAATCCCTCTTAAATTGATAATTTGTGATGATAATATTGTTCAGGTAATATTTTGGGTAAATTTTATGCTTGTCGGTATGATTTGACAGTGTGTCACTATTTTTATGTAATCTTTACCTTTGCCCTCGAAGGAAAGGGAAAGTGGGGTGGTGGATCCAACAAGAACTAGTGTAACTCCACCGAATGTTGCATACGCCTTCCCAAGTCTAAACTTGTCTTCGTTTCCCCTTTCATTGTTATATATATTCCGCCCGTCTTTTAACACTTAGTCGGGGCTATTTAAAGCTGTCTTCAAGGAGTGGGATTCCATTTGAAGACATCGTGAAAACCTCTAGATTTTAGCTTGTAATATATTCTTTGTAAGTTGTTGCTTAGTCTCTTTGAATATATGCCATATCTTTACTTTTCACTAGTGTAAGTTTGTGATTTGTAAGTTGAAGTACGTGCTTAAATATACAGTTTCAAGTGTACTTTTACTGTTTAAAGTAAGAACGGTGCTAAACTATTTTATGTCAATATTTCTTACGTTATTTACTCTGCTTTGTTTGTGCTGTTAACTGGCTAGATGTGTTTGTATTTGTGGATTTATGGACATGAAGGATAAATATCATATTGGGTTAGCTTAATCACTTTTTCATTTACTAAAACATGTTCTTGATTAAACACAAATTTTATAGATATATTGTCAGTTACTCATAACATACATAATATCTAATTTTTCATTGTTACATTTTTTGTCAGTAACATGAGTAAATGATTGTACCCGATGTCTGTGGTAATGTATTAGGTAAAGCGCAACTTATTTATTGTTAACAAATATTAATGAGTTTATTTATTGTATTTTCAGAGAATTATTTTATCATTGAAAACATATATAAAACAACATCGCATACCTTGAACTCTTGATTTCACACAATCTTGTTTGAGTCATTACACTATTATCGGTGCAAAATACGAAAATTTATGGCAGTTGACACTAATAACGTCACAATACTTTTACGTCTTACCAGATATCTTATAGGTTCTCTTCATTATATTATAATGGAAAAATATCATTGAATGAAGTTGTAAATATAGATGTTAAGAATTGTGAAAAATATGAAAGTAGACCATAATAAGTGTACTGTTATAATCTGGCAAACAATATCAAGTTGGCACTCTAAAACCAATCCAAGGGTTAAATCGTACCAAATTTTTAAACGGAAACTGTACCTAACATTTTTTCCAAATGAATTCCGGTATTAGTGTACACTGCGCTAGCTTAAAATACAAATTAACCAATGTTGAATTTTTTCTCTTCAAATTTGATAAGCTATTTGCGCATGTCAATGAGTAATCTTTATCAGTTGCATTAATATCAACTTGTACTAAGGACATGATCAAAACAAAGTAAAAGAGATTCTCAAATCTAATCATTTTGAAAAAGGAACCCGAAGCTAGGGGTATGAACAACTACTTGGTGCAATACGTTATGGAGCCTCTTTGTATTTCCGAAGAATTAGAATAAAATCAACTAAATCAATTTTATGTCAAACATTATTTGATAAATGTCATGTGTGACAAGTCTGACATCTGGACTTGTAAATACCCCGGGCACCTAGTTCTTGAAAATCTATTAATTTATTTTTAAGATGAAAAATAACATATTAAAAGGAGTAAATATCAAACAGGCTGCACTTCCTCTCATCATAGGCTGAGGAAACTTAAAATCTAGAGGTCACGTGACCTTTAGCAATCCTTTATAATACTAGTTTGCTCCAGTATCATGAACGAACTACACTTTCCATTAGATCTGCTTCTTATTTAAACATGTTTTAACATTCATCCATATTTAGACACTGGAGGAAGTCTAATAACCAAATTCTAAACATGATGACGTAACCTTTCTAAAGGTCAACTTACAATTCATAATCTGCAAAATTCTAGAAGCAGTATGTCGGTAGAAGATCGAATTGCTCCTTGTGAAAAAAATCAATTAAAAGTCCAGCGTAGAATACCGATGTGAGAGATCAAAAGTGCATAGTCCAAAGAGACCAGACAAATTTAAAACAAACTAAAAGATAAAACGAAAACAAAATAAACAAAGGCTAGATATTCACGAACTCCTTTACAAAACATGATTGGGATCAGGTGCTCATGAAGGATCAGACAGTCGTTACAAGTAAGGATTTCCCGTTTTGTACAGATTAAAAAGGATTATTTACTTAGGGTAGCTTTTTTATCACGATCAAAACCCTTTATGAACATATAAAATGTTGATTTATAAATTCATTAACCAAAAAAGGTAAACTTGAATAATCCTATATCTATGAATCCTGATTTGGAAATCCCGCATGCAATTCGTTTTTTACATTTTAAACATCATTTTTCATCCTGTCTAATGGAAGAAATAAAACACAAGATACATTGTCAAAGTACCAGATCAATACAAAAATTGTTTAAAATGCACGTTAACTTGGAAACACGACAAGACAAGACAAAATATTTATTGCAAATCAATGCGCCCATAAAGAGCAGAATAATCACATTTTAA
>JARWCS010356755.1:0-10803 GCA_034783895.1 Geukensia demissa
CCTTATATATACATTTACTTAATTAATATCAGTTTATAGCCATATAGTAACTCAAATGTCGAGCGTATTTAAAATATTGAGAAAAATGGGAAAATTCTGCAATTTTCCAAATTGAGGATTTTTGGACATTTGAACAATATAACGGGCAAAAGAAACAATATTAGGGCAGTAAAACACAACAAAGTAATTAAATGTATTGAGAAACATAAAAAATCTTGATATAAAGTCACACAGGCAAATATATGATAGTTGACAGACCAAAAACTTGGATTTTTGTCAAATATCTGTTGGGGTAGGGCTACTATTTTTGCCACAACTTTTTTTTCGTAGCAAAACCCAATTTAACTAGACTTTTGGAAAGGGAATACATAGACCTTTTCAATGATACCATACATGTCTACTTTAATGCACAGAAACATATTTATATCTACGTTTTAATATGAACAATAGCTAAAATCTAAAATCGTCAAAAATATTTTTAGGGCTATAAAAAGACCCCCAAATCACAAATGCGTTTCAAAATTGTTGATGATAACATGATTTTTCATTAATGGGATGCTTTTGGCGACAAAAAAATTTGGTCCCATAGAGATTTGTGGGTGCACGGGGGTTATCTCAGCCCACGTACTAATATATTAATAAATTACATTCATCTTGTATTTCCTCAAGTTCGTTGACTACATAGTATTATACCATCTGACATACTCTGTTTGATAACATCTCGTGATGATAGGCTTGATGTCTTATCATCAGTAATCTCAACGTGAGCTTGCTTTCAGAAACTGTGAGCATTCATTAGTGATATATATTCTATTTGCATGTATTTTTTGCTTGGTACAATTATTGTAATTCAGGTTTTTCTAGTAGAATTGGGTTTAATTTCTTGATTTTTATAGTTGGTCTCTTACTGCTTTTTTTTTTCTTTGAATTTTTTCCTTTGGCCACTTGTTGGCTGGGGGTCCCACTAACATATTTTATTAGCTCCATCATGTTTGCATATCCAAAGTCAGGACTTGTGGTCAAAAATTTGTTTGTGTTAAATGCTTTGTTACATGTACATTTTGGATAATATTTAGGTACGAGCACTATTATTTTACGTATACACGTTTTATTCATTTGGGGCGATTTAGAGCTTTTCACACAATTGTGGAGACCTCTAGATTTGAAAAATCCCTTTTTATCTCGTGGATGAAGTTCGGTGTCTGTGACATTTACCCCATATCTTTTTATTTTCAATTTTAAACGCTTAGTTAGTTTGCCTGTTGCTTCGACCTCTTTCTATAATGAGAGAGCAGAGTAAAACAGATTTAAATCTAACAACAACATCATTTGCATGCCTCTGTTGTTATCATGTATTCAGAAACAAATGTTTTTACCAGAATGAGGGTGAAGGTAATAATCAACTGCGTGTCCAAGAATGGTATAAATAGGCAAGGAGTAAGTAAAGTAGGGAAAAGAAATAGCTAGCGTGATCAATGGAATTTTGTTTGTCCAGAATTTCGATAGATGTTTAAATACAAAAAATAACTTAAACCAGTGATTTGGTAATTTTTATTATAGTATTCGATACTTATATTTTAGTCAGTGCGCTAATCGGGAAAGATAATGTATTTTTGGTCCACTTATAAAGGTTACATGTATTGTAGACAATTAGTGCATAGAAAAAAGGATTCAAGGATAGCACAGAGGCAGATAGAAATCGTAATGTCAGAAGACAGACAATTGCAAGGCCATTGCAAACAAATGAAACGAAATACAAACATAATACACGAAACACTTCACTGAAAACTAAAGCTGGAGTCACTCGAACCCTTCAAAAACGAAAGGGTAAGCAACTCCTTCTATACTAGTGTCACCCGTCGTGTAACTCAATGTTTAGTTACAATCGATGTTAGTCATAACCGGTATATGAACGTATTCGTAGTCACGACAGTAAGGACGCTGTTGTATTCAGTTTAGTTCAATTTCAATCTACCGTGTCTTTTTGGTGTGGTAAGAAAAAATACTCTTTAATTCTGAATATTGTCTCGTCTGACATCGATGAAATACTTACATATCAGACAGGGACGACATTGTTAGTTGCAATGAGTTGGTACCAAAACATTCTCGTTTAATTTTTATAGTTTTTTGTCTAATTTTACGTAAAAAAAATTAAAAGGGGATTCGCGTGTCATATTCCACATAATTTTTTGTCTTATCGTAGCACATAAAATTTATATCTATCTTGGAGTGCTATCTTTAGAATTATGGAAAATACTGATGTTGATCCACCACAGAGGTATGCTTTAATTCGGGTTTATTTATCATCTTTGAGTTAAGTTTTAGTGTAAGGGTCGGGAAATCCTGTATCCGGGTATACGTTTGTCATGCGGTTTTAATGACATCCTTGTATGTAAACTAAAAACTTTGCAATGTTACGTTCATCTCGCTCACAATCCTTTGCGTCAGCGTAAGACTGAAACCTTTGCTATCCCGCAATTCTCATATAAAACTTTAATTTTCATGTGTCATTCTTCTAAGAGTTCTTTACTTTACACGTTGTTTTGCATAATTTTCCTTGAGTGTTCTTAGACAAAATGGGTCTTTAAATCAGGTCAGGTGTGTTTAGTCTTTCAGAGGGAAAAAGCTTTTCAGAGACCCAACATTCTCATTTCCAAAAGAAAAACATCCAAATAAATATAATAGCAAAACGAAAAGAGACATATAGCCTTGGCTAGTGCCAAAAGGCTTTATAATGGCCTAAAAATCAAGAAGACAATATAATTTAAATGATGTTTTTTACTTTTTGAAATGTTCATTTTTGACAGTATAACTTTGTTTCTCCGATCCACCAAAATAAACTACGTATTTAATTGTAAACTCAAAATGAAAATTAAGATTTTTTGCATTTTTTGCATAGACGTGGTCCGCATTTCGTCAAAAATCTTCTATTGATAGAAAGTTATACTAAGTATTTTCTGAACATCTCAGCATAAAAATATTTATGTCGGAGAGTGCGACCCCAGTATATTTTGAGCAAAAAACGACCCAAATCTGTCCGAAAATTCCTCACGGTGACGGTTTTGCTATCCTGAAGCTATTATATCGCTTTTTCGTCCTAGCATGTATCAGTTAGGCATATTTTAACACTGATTACTCACAAACATGTTTAACTCCGCAACATATTTTAAGTGTGGATGTCGTTTTTATGTTTGTATTTCTTGGTTTACATTGTTTACCGATAGTTGTAACATATGAATATCATCACATTTTATTACTGGGGTCTTTAACAGCTTTATGTAGGGTATGGACATGTGTCCTTTATTGAGAGCATTAAGGCAACCTGTTTGTGATTTATTTTTTTGTATGGCTGTTTCATAGGCATTCATACCACATCTCCTTTCTCTATATTTCATCACAATATTTAAGCTTTTGTACGACAATTTTATAGCCAAATATTACCCTTTTTACAAAATAAAGTCCAGAAGCTGAAGGGATAATCACACTCTGTCGCACTCCTGGCACCTGTCATGGAAACAAAAGTGACTTTTTCAGCCGAGTAAAAACATTTATAAAATGAAAGACCACGCATGATAAGGCGTTTGCACTTTTTGTTTTATTATATTTTACATATTTTATATGATTTTGTTAACATATTACATTTATTCTTTTTCCTTGTGTATTTTTTACAAAACAAGAAAATGAGTATTAGCCGTCAATTCCAGGTACCACTGGGTTAATATGAAATATATATATATAGTCAAGCTCTGTTCAAATACCAAATAAGTTGTGTTTTAAAATTTAGGTATATGTTACGAGGAACAAATATCCATTGATCTCATATAAGTTCAATACTGATAATACAAATTGAAAATATGGAGCAATTTTGAAAGCATCCAAAACTATTTAAACAACGAAAATCAAATAATATTAAATGATATTAAACTTTTGATCGACTTTAAAAATACTGAACCGAGTTTAGAATGAAACTATAATAACATAACAGGCCAAATGACTACCGGTCCTACCGAAAAAAATATGAAATATGACAATGATGAAAAATTGATCCTCTTTAATGCATTTTTCAAATATATAATTATTGCCGTTATCAGATTCTAAATTTATCGATATAAAATTAGTAATCGTTTAGTTCAATCCTTTTCTAAGATTTTTAACAAAGAAAATTTTCTATTCAAGCTTGTAAGCAATGATATCTGAACGTAGCGTTCTAACTTGTTCCGTTGTACTCGCAAGATTGTTCTTTTCATAGTATTTACTGATCATGCCACAATCTTGTATTTTGGAATCATAAATGACCATTTTACAATCGCTTGGCTTGAGTTTACATGCTACAAGACACTGTGATAAACTGAATCCAGGGTTCTCTTCGGTAGGTTGGTCCATAGGGAAATATATGTCTTTTGTTTCCACTTTTGTAATATGATTGTCAACCAAGGTGGCATCTGAAATTTGACCAGAAATGTTTAATTGTCGACAGATATTTAATATAAATATGTCTTCTAAATAAATAGTCATCTTTCTAAATAAATTCAGTTGTATATGAATAACGTATTAACGTCTTACGTACTGGTCCATATACAAAAAAAAAAAAAAAAAAAACTGATAATGATACCCTTTTGAATAGTTTTTTAATTGATTGAGAACCAAAACGTCTGGTATGCTTATAAAATATTTGTTTACACAATTTGATTTGAATTTTTGGGAAAAACAAGTACAAGAAACGCACTTTGTGCCACCAAAACAAGAAGGGAGTTCTTGAAATGCTACAGATATCAGTGTGAACTTTTAAAATGTGCACTGCAATCCAGAAAATAATTTTGTAATGTACTTCCGGTTTGCATTAATATGAAAGTGTGCTTTTATTCTTATACATTACAATTCTATGCAGTAATAGTTTAAATTCTAAACTTCTGAAATAACGAAGAAGGCTTTATTCCTTGTTTTGCAATAACAAATGTCGTTCGCGCTAGATTTGGCTGCTTATTTCGGTTTGTTTGGGTATAAATTAATATTTCATTTTACAAATTTTGGATCTCGGCTTTCTTAATGCTGTTGATGAGAGGTTATTCCTTAAAACGCACATACAGCATATCAAAATCCAACACATTTATTCAACATTGGTAAACTTCTATCCTATATATATTTTAAATTAACTGGTACTTTAAATGATATTTCAGCTTTGTATTTGTACGTAACAATGGCACATATATATTTACATTTTTGAAAAGGCATATGTCTGTTTAACTTGCATGTATAGGCCTTCCATAGTTATCTACAGCGTATAAACTACTTGCACATAGGGTTTTACAGTTGTTTGTATGATGAAAATATATTTGTTATTTGAACACTATAAGGAAACCGTATGCTTTAATTTTCTAGAAAATTAAACAAATAGTCGTGAATAAACAATATTTAGTTTTTTACTTATCTTCACATTTGACAAAAGTTACCATGGTAGTGGTAAGTTATGACAATTTCGGCTTATTCAATAATAAACACAACGTCATTGTCATAATACATGTATACATATTGTTATTGAAGTGATAGAGTGCATATTCTTATCTTCAATGACACTTACCTGATTTAGTTATTCCGAAGACACAAAATATTATAATAAAAACAGCTGTCATTATTATCTTCTTTACATTATCGGGACATTTGAAACAAGAAAACATGCCATCCACCATTTTGGCTTGCTGAGGTATATGTGTTTTCTCTTAAATGAATCAATGAAATAAATATTTAACTCTTGTTTCAATCTCAATTGATTCTATGTTTTAATAAGATTAAATATGTTACAATGTTGTTACAATCGTAATGGCTCATGGAAGAACGAGCAGGAATAAACGAAGAGTGTATTAAAAGCAACATATGTTCACTATCAAGCATAGAAAATAACGTTGACGGCTTGGGAATGATGCGATTCGTTATGGGTTTGACGAAAAACATTGTTCATGTATCACTATGACCTTTGTTACACTAAAGATTAACCTCAATTGAAATTTATGAAAAAACATGTAAATAAAAACTAATATAATTACAATGTTATGAGGAAAGTACAAAGTTTACTAGAGAAATTCCTAAAATGAAATTTGAATTAGTGAAACACTTCAATAATTAAAAAAGTACATGTAAACAAAGGTTTTTATCAAGGATATCTCGAAACCTTAAACAAAATGATTTATTTATCTCTACAACTACTAATTTTTTTAAAATTCTTTATGCTGTTACAGCTTTAAGTGATTCCTGGCATAATTGGAATTATTTTCCTATTTGGCAATGCTCATCTTTACCTTCTGCTGCCTTGACCAATATTCTAAATAGCACTTGGTACGAAACAACAAATTTAAAAGTATAATAGTTTATGTGTAGAAAATGCATTTTTATGCATCCAATACGGATGTCATATTTTATAAATAATAAGCGGTCTTTTATTAGAGCATCACGACGTGTATCACTATTTGAACAGAACCCTGTTGACTTTTTCATGTTACTGGGTCCAGTGTAGAATACCCATGTCAGAGACCAAAAGTGCATAGTCTAAAGAGACAAGACAAATATAAAACAAACAAAAGCAAAAACGTAAACAAAAGGAACAAAAGCTTGGAATCCACGAACATCTTTACAAAACAGGAGTGGGATCAGGTGCTCCGGAAGGGTAAGCATCCCCTGTCCTGCGCGCAACACCCGTCGTGGAATCCTAAATCTCAAATCCGGGTTAACGTCAATCCGGGAAGATGTCAACTATTTTTGTATTACCGGCAACAGGTCCATAACTAGTTTAGATAAACTGATACCATATGGATCAACCAACTCATGATCGCGACCAAAGATTTTAAGGAGGGGCGACTTTAACCTTGATTGGATGAATTTTTGTTGCAGTAATATATGCGATAACAGCAATGCTCTCTCTGATACTTGGAACAGACGCAAGCGTATCGAATAAACTGCGACACATAAACCCCGTAGGCAAGAGAATTAGGAATATTGCAAAATGTTGGAAGTTAACAATAGAAAAGTTGAAGTCATCCCGTTTAGCGTAATTCTTAGAAACAAGTTTTCCTATTTCGATGAATGAATCAAAGTATGAATTAGATGTTTTTCATCTTTTGACTTCATTCTATTTGACTTTGTAATCTTATTTTGTTTTTTATCAGTATGCTATAAATATTCCCAAAGAATATACTGTGCAGTAGTGAGTTTCAATTCAACAACAAGAATTAGATGTGGCATCCATTTTCGGATGACAACATCAACAAAAATGGCTACTTTAAATATTATTAACTAAGCAACCCTCCCCAAGCCTGTGACAGTGATGTGACAAAACGGCATATACAGACTTTAAAAACCAACTGCACAAGATTTCTCTTTTGAAGTCGATACATTGTACGCAAACAATTTCAAATAAAACAAGAGACAGCAAGATGTATTGACCTCGGAAAAGTACTCGCTGTTTCTGAAAGCCAGTTCAAAATCCAAAGACAGTTGATAACAAACATAGTTCTCTTAAGCTAAGACTTCAACCATTTACCATATTTAAATCAATCTATTTTGTCAAGTATCATGGAACATTCCTCAATTCTATACCATAAAATATGTGTGTGTATATTAATTCATATTTGTATAGAATAACATATTTTATTTTCATTTTGATTTCAGCACCAGCAATTACTTACCAATTGTGTGGTAGCTTTGATGAAACTTTTTACATTTTGGATTATTTCATAGACAAATGAAAACTTGTGAGAAACTGCAGCATTTGGAATATGATACCACATATGAAAGTTATACTAAACCATTCATTTACGCAATAAGACACCAACTATGAAAGTTATACTAAACCATTCGTTTACGCTTCCTAATCGTTTCAAGTATGCAGTTACACTTTGTTATCAATAATGTATGGAAATGGCGTTCCCCATTGTTTTGAAACATTTAAACACCAATGTGAATAAATTTTTACAGAATTGTCAATAGTTTCACCTCCTCACTGATCTAGGGTACCGTGCTCCACTGAATGCGGAAATTCGTAGATTAAGCCAAAGACATGAAATTCGGTATTTGGTGTTTTTTCCGTTAAGCATGCAAGCACTGGTCCGCTCAAGATGACATGTCTTCCTTCTTACTATTATCCTGTGAGTTAACACGATACAGCTTAGACGGTCTGTCTAGTACAGATGCATGAAAATGCATAAAATATTTGCCGCGTTACATTGTAAAGCAATATTCGATCAATCAATCATCAACTTATCCAAACTTGACCTGATAGATAGTATTAGATGCGGTCTTTACCGATTTTGTATTGACTGCCACTTACCAACTTAAATGTTCTTTATATACCTCTTAGGTCTAAACGACCCCGTTGTTTTGTTGTTTTGAAGGGGTCTTTTTTAACATAATTTACTACCTTGTATTGCGCTTTACACATCCTTGAGCATCAAAAATCATGTTTTGATTATTTTTTCAATGAATTTTTTACGGGGGGCGTCTATTTATGAGTTAATTTGAAGATATAATTTGTATACCTTCGGCAGTAAAGCAACGTTTTCGATTTTTTTAAAAACTTGTGTATCAGGCTTAAGATAAGTTTGGACTCTAAAATTTATCTGAAGCAAACAGTCGTTTCAGTTCTTAATATGTAAGTATACTAATATTTCGTAAGTTTGGTGAATTTTGATATGCTATATATTCATTGCAAGGAATTACCTCTAATTAATGGCATTAGAACCAAAACATACGAGTCGTTACACACAAATCGAAAGATAACTACTAAGTGAAATACCTTTCGTTTCAGTGGTTTAGAATTTAAACTTATACAGCAAAGGAGTGGGTTCGGTATGACCCATTTTTGGCCCTTAAAATTAAGGGATTTTCAAATATTGACACAACATACCCTAAATCAACAGAAGACCAGAACAGCTGTTGCATTTTTAAAAAACAGACATTGTTTTGCATTTAAGTGCGCATGTACTAACTCATGACGTCCTAAACATGGGCTAAATTCAAAATGTATTCAAAATTTCACTATTTTGGTGGAATTTCATTTGATTTTCGTTAAAACTAGTAATGGTCGCATTCGTGTTCATTCAAAATATTTACATATATGATGTAACTAACAAATGAACATAGCATGTTAAAACATTTAGTCTAAACATGGATGTGGCCACTTCTTTCAGGACTAAAAACTGGATAAAATCATGCAATTTTTAACAAATTTGTTAAAAATTACGATTTAAGACCAAGTTCGAGCTACTGCAACATTCTGATAGGAATAGGTTTTGACAAAAAAATGATTGATCAACTAAATATGACATTACAATTTGTAAAAAGTACAATATATCTTAACTCTCAGGTTTTTTTATTTTTGGGGCCAAAATTGGACCCTACCGAACCTACTCCTTTCTGCTAAACATAAATCTCTAAAATCCATGTCAGACAAATCTGTCAACTGGGCTGGTGAATACCCTTGGGGACCTCTTTTATAAATGTGTATAAGCACTATTTGACAAGATATATATAACTGAAATTATTTTAATGCATTTTATTTAAGGCTGATATTAAGAATATACATTTTCAGCAAGGAGTTTACACGGGAAAAGAACATAAAGGAAACTTGGCTCCCTAAAACAGCAGAATATAATTTTAATCAATGCTATATTCATGTTGATGGAAAAGTATAAAACTTTTAAGAAAATAAAGTAATCTGACAAGGCGTTAAAATAAATAAAATAATAGCATTAGTTATTCAACAGAACAGTTGTCAGCCTTGTCTGACATGAAATTTATTAAACAATGTTTTATGGAAATTTGCTGCATTTGTTAAAATTATAAGGCACTGAAAATACGGAAAGGCCTGGAAAAGTATTGCACTTAGTAGTTGTTCCTGCCGTCGAATTTGGCTTCCCATTTCGATTTATTTGGATTTTAATGCTTCTATTGCTATGTTTGGATCTTGGACTTCCTACGTTTTGGTTCTAATGCTACTGATGAGAGGTTACTCCTTGAAATGTACATAAAGCATACCAAAAATTTTCCATATTTATTCAATATTGGTATAATTTTGTATTTTAGAAACCATGGCCAACAGAAAAAGCACAAGATCGCCAAAAGAAAAGAAAAGAGAATAATCAGCCAGTTAGAAACTCTCAGAAATATAAGGGGGTGAATGTTAAAAAGTATCCGTTGATCTCTAGTACCCTTATTTTCATTATGTTAGGTTCAACTCTATCATCTGACGGGTACCGATAATATATTAAATTCAGCGCTTAAACAAGTAAATGTTCCTAGAAAGTTAAAATTCACACTTTCAAAGAAAAATCTATCCAACATTTATATAGTTTATATTCGACCGCTTTTGGAATATGTGGGTGAATTTTGGGATGGATGTTATGATAGAGAAAAAGTAAAAATAGAAAAATTAAATTATTTTAAAGAATAGTTGCTGGCATGCCTTAATTCGCAAGTAGAGATGCACTATATTTTGAAACAGGGTGGGAGACATTAGATGAGTGGTGTAAACTGTGTATTTATTATAAAAAATGCACGATAAATTATGCCCCCGGTATTTGTATGATTGCTTCTCCCCTTCTACACATTATAACAAAAATCATGGAATCCTTAGGACTAATAAATATAATGTCCAAATATTCAGAAAGTACAGTTATAACATCAACTTTTTGGGCTAAAAACTAAAGAAAATATTTTCAGTAGATAAAAAAATCATGTGAATAAATATACAATATTAGGTCAATGTCTGAAAAATATCAACTTTTTTGTATGAGGCTAAGAAACTGGGGAAGGGCG
>JARWCS010356766.1:0-10803 GCA_034783895.1 Geukensia demissa
CCCGGCACAACCTTCGAGAAGGGGAGTTCGAGTATTTATACATCCCGCTCGAACTAACGGACGCCCCTTTAGCAGGGATTCTACCTGCAGGCGGAGAAACCGAACGACCTATTTCTATACCCCGGACACCCTCGGGGGCAAATGAAACTAAGTAAACTTCATGTGCACAATATGTAAACAAATGGTCAACTACTGTCGTGCATACGTACCGTTTCGTCTGCTTGTAATTGTAATTATTAAGTTAGTTGTTGCTTTCTTAATTTTTCAATATTAAAAAGAATATAGCCAGAAAGACACGATCCGTATGAACACTTTACAGGAGTGTGTATGGCACGAACACATCCGATTTCGGCAGGGTCTGGGATTTTTCTGAAAAAATTCCTCATCAGATTTTAGCCAAATACGTTAATGTGGCCATGTTAGACCTTGTAAGAAATTATATTGCCTGACATATGCCCCAGTGAAATTAAATGGTTTTGTTAACAAAATTGTCTTGTATAAACTGCATTAAGATTTTTTTCAAATCCCCTCCTCCGAATCCAAATTGTTGTTTCCTAACACGGTGAGACTGTTGCAGAAAGTCTACATTTAAACATGTTAAAGACATATTTATACTAGAGTGACTGATTACCATATTGACTGCTTCCGATCAAATAACCCAACGACATCTGTTGTCATTTATTCAGTTGAACCACCCTACTACGGGCATGACCCAAAATACCTGTTATATTATTCTTTGTTTTATATTGATATGGGAAACCAGCAAATAACCCCACTTACTGAAGTGATAGTGTTATAACTAATTCTGACTAAGCTAATACACTTACGGACGCCTCCATTGTAATATCCCCAAATATCAGCTGTAAACAAAAACATAGTTTTAAAGATAATAAATTGTTTACATTAAATGTAATAAAAACAATTCTGCCATTGCTTCAATAAGCAAGATGTTTGGAAAATTATGGTTTAATATGAAATAAATAGTGAAAAACGACAGTGACCAATTACTTTGTTCATTAGAAACGATTTAACTGTTTACACTAAATGTAATAAATATAAAAAATAGGAGATGTGGCATGATTGTCCATGAGACAGCCACCCACCAAGTGACAGTAGAATTTAAACTTCTACAATTCTTCCTTTGCTTCAATAAGCATGATTTTAGCAAGCTTTCTAATTAGAAACTATTTAACTAAGATATACTGCAGTAATTAAAAATATATTAAAATAAGGGAAAATCATAATAGTAAATAATAACTTAATGATGATACAGTGTCTAAATGAAAATCGACAGATTTTTTAATACTTTGATGAATGATAATCGTTTTGCGCTATTAAAAAAAACTACAATCAAATGTATATGTCATGTTTTTAAGTAAAACGTTGTGCCAAGTTCCCTGATTTTTCTGATTATATTGAAAAAATTTTTTTTTCACATTATTGGGAAAAAAACGATGGAAGTCTAAAAAACATATTAGCAAAAGATAGATTTAATCATATTTTATCAGAACTAAAAAGAACAATAAGGATAATAGATGTCGTTTTCTCTCAACATTAATAAATACATAAATTTGCAGCACTTGAAATTCTTTAAATTATGAAATAAAATAATAAGAGGTGGCTCCAATAGAAATGTTATTCTTTAAAATTGAATGTTGTTTTCATAATCTTCTGTAAATTCCTAAAAATGACAATGCCACTAGATGAGTAATTCACACATCATTATTTTTGTTTATTTTTGTACATGTATTACCTTTAATTACCTTTAGAATTAATATTTGAAATTATAATAGAAAAATTGATACACAAATGCAAACCTAGATAAAGGAGGACACCAACACCCCATTAAGCAAAAAAAAAAAAAAAAAAAAAAAAAAAAAAAAAAAAAAAAAAAAAACTATTATCTGCTAGTGAAGTGAAAAGCAGGAGAAAAATGCTTTGACTTCATATTATTTTTTAGAATTAGTGTCAACGTACAGTATCTGGTCACTGTCATTTTCTATCGCAAGTTTCACTGAACTGAGTCTCTCGTGTTTTGGCTATTATTTCTAAAAGCAATAACAAACTCTAAAATGGAAATTTAGAATTAGATTTAACTATCTTTCCGGCAATATAATTTGGTTTTCGAAGAACACAGGTGTCAAAATTTCTCCTGTGCTCATGTAAAAATTGTCGATTTTGTGAAAAATTCAAGTTCCGACGACGTCTAACTTCTTTCATTTCTGGTTCCGCCAAGCTTATTTTTTCTGACTTTTATATATGTTAATAGATATAAAATTTATTAAAATATTTTACATTTTCTAAAATTCCAAAATTTAATAAAAAGTGAGAGAATCAGCTCAGTGAAACATACTTTAATAAATAGTTCATATTAAACTACAGCTTTTTTTTCATTCGAACCAGAATATTTTACAGTTAATTCCGCGTCTCTACATAATAACGACAATTCGACATAGCATCTCATAAAGGCTCTTATCCACGAATACCACATATTGATGTGAACCCATGCGAAAATTGCGGTCAAACATTTGATTAACAATACCTAATTTTTTATAATATTGTAATTATTATTGTATGGAAATATTTCAAATTAAACATTGAATGATTGACAGGGATCTAGATGTCAAGGCCTTGGTGTAATACATAATTATTTTTCTACTTTGGGGTTTTATAGAGTATTACAGACATTTGTCATATGCTTTTAGGACAGTTGTTTTATAAACAAAAGTTAAGGCAATTGAGAGAAACGTTATGTGAGAATGGGTAGAACGTAGTCAGATCCTTAAGTCAGACGAAGAATACTATTAATTGCTGAATTCTTGAGAAAATAGATTTCGCCATTTATCCCGTATATCGAAAAACTAAAGCGTAACTCCCGGATACTGTTTTCTCGAATTTCCGATCTTTAATGTGAATGAACAAAGGCACCAGTGTTGCATTTGTCCTCCGAAGTCCCAGTATCAGAAAAGCAAAGGTCTCTTTACATGATCTGCATTTTGTTTTGAAGAAAAGGAGAATGTTAACTGCTATAAGAGGACATAAGTTTGAGGAAGCAAATTAAAATATTTTTTAAAAACATTTTGACATCAATTTAGAACATTTTACATGAGGCTTATGAACCATTCGGAAAAAAATATTTTGAACTTTGTCAAGAGAGTCCGAAATAGAGGTATTCAAAAAGTTGCAATGTATAAGCAATTATCAAAGGAGTTTTCCATTTCTAGAACTGGAATGAATTTATTCTTAAATGATAAGTCTTATGAATTTCAGTTTATTTTGCCTAACTTTCAGATGAGAAGAAAAAGAACAGTTCTGATTGTATTCCCCAACAAAAGACCAGATTTCTCCATGTCCTCTTTAGAGATCTTTTCTTTGGTTTTTAGGTAATAGTTGTCATTAATGTCACAAATAAGTTATTTATTGTTTACTCATAAGTATTTTCTTTTGACCAAATACATGTTTCCTGTCGTTTTAAACCATACTTGCCTACTTGATCGCCTGTTAAATAACGGTCTGGAAATCGTCCTCTGTCGGCCCCGGATGTTATTCGCTCTGTAAACCCATCACCTGTCTTCAGTGGCGAAATCCCGTATAAAAACGATGGCCCTAGAGTAAAATGACAGTTGTGAATAGTTCTCCAATCAACGTTACAATCTGGTAATCAATGAGATTTTGAAGATTTTTGGACGATCGATTAAAAAACAATAAATCGGTAGAACAGAAAACTAATGCCTGGAGATCGACGATCTATTAGCAATAAACCCAAGGTATTTGTAATGAATTATTAATGTTAATAAAAATAAATGTATCACAAAATACCAATATCGATTTGATGCACTGTATGGTCATTTCGTTGAATTTCAACTGTTCAACAGTTAATTAAAAAAACTAACGTAATAACATCGTAAACGACTAGGAAGCTTGGAAAATACTATAAATTTACAGTTAATATTTTGGTAATTAAAACAGGTTTACAAGTTTTTTTATCATAAACTTTTTTTATATTTTTAGAATCAATGAAATAAACCATCGTCGACTCTACGCCGTCACATTCAAAAACATATTTATCTTGCAAATATATCGGTAAGCCAATAAGCTTAAAAGGATGTTTTTTTTTTAAATTATTTCTGAATGACTGCAATTAAAGTTTTAATGAAACCAGTCATTATAAATTTTGTGTTTAGATTAATCATAAATATGAAAGGGGAACAAACAAAACAGAAAAAAACAAGAAAAAAAAAAAAAACTACCGTCAATCAAAACAACGTAATCCAAAAAAATGAATTAACTAGTCATTTTAAAAATAAAAAAGAGGTAAATCCGTAAAAATAAATTTGTAGAATTTACTTCGAAATATGGACACTACTGATAATGATACAAAAACTCTCTTGCCAAAAATTGCAATTAAAAGGTGCCAACATTGGAATCAAATGAATTGTTGAACAAATGCGAGCACCAGACAAAAGATTTTACCTCGTTTTCAAACTAAATTTGTAGCATTTGTTAATTATTTAAAGTATGAAAAATAAATGATTGAGCAAACAATTATGAATTCATCATATTAACGTTAAAGCCAAACACAATCGAAATGTCGATCTTTACAGTTTGCCAAAAAGTTAAGCGTTGTACTTAGATTAAATGAACATTTTTGATTTCTTTCATTATGGAATATATGGGTTAATACACGATAGATTGCTGAAAAATTGGATTTTTCTACATCTGATATTCTCTGTGAACATATGTCATCATCGTCAGTTTATTCGTGTATAAATTAGCCTACTATTGCCAAAATTATATTATTACTATGGTAATAAAATATTGTAGCCACATATTTGAATGAATTATTAAAGGAAATGGGTGGAAGCGGAGAAAGAAAGTATTCCATAAGAATTGCCCCTTGAATCATAGATAGACGAACAATTAGTGATATCGGTGGAAGATTATTAATGCAAAATATTTTTAAAATATACATTTTACAAAGCTAATCTCAACTTTTTATCTGCACACCAGGTTCTGCTTAATGTGGTACCAAACACCTCATAACTATGTAAAAACCATAAAAACGTTTTGACCATATATCATTTGATATTAAGATTAATGCATATTTCAAAGATCAAACTCTTTGATGATGAAATTGCTATATATCTATTGCAATAATTCCAGAGGAATGTTTGGTTAAAATTCCATGAAATTTTCATGTTTCCCTTCATTCATCAAAGAAAATGACTAAACAAAATATAAAGAAAATTAAACGAGTGAATTTTTTTAGTGACGGTGTTGGGTATCCCTTTAAATTCTCCCTCAGAATATAAGATGCAAGTTTTAACCAAACACGGTAGGGATGACTATTCCGTAAGTAAGTTATCGACAAAATCAACAACTGCTTCATTTAACCTTAAATATTCGATAAAAAGAAAAATAACTAACAAACAATTTCAGGCAAAAACCTCATTACCCATACTGCTTATTGGGATTGAATTAAGGACAAAAATAGAGCCATGTTAAAATGGTGGTGTTTCAAGTTATATTACTGTTAAAGAGACTATCTGAGAAACATTTTACAAGTTTTACAGTCGACAGTATTTCAGCAAAAGCAAAATATCGTTGACTCTACGCCGTCACATTCAAAAACATATTTATCTTGCAAATATATCGGTTAGCGAAATTAACTGTAATCATAAGCTTAAAAGGATGTTTGTTTTTTTTAATTATTTCTGAATGCCTGCAATGAAAGCTTAAATGAAACCAATCATTATAAATTTTGTGTTTAGATAAATAATAAATATGAAACAGGAACAAACAAACAACCACCACCCCCCCAGAAAAAAAAAGAAAGAAAAAAAAATACGTCAATCAAAAGATCGCAGTCCATAAAATCAAGTCAGAATTAGTCATTTTAAAAATCAAAATATTGGTAAATGCTTTAAAAAAAACTGTAGAATTTACTTAGAAATATGAACACAACTGATAATGATAAATATTAAAATAAAAATTGTCATATCATTGATAATAATAATTACCCTACCTGTTGAAACAGAGCTTTTAATTAGAGACGCAAAAAGAAACACAATTAATCGATACCTTAACATTGTTAGAATGAAAAGTATAAGAAAAATTGCATACAATTAATTCATCTCGATCGATATTTGCATAAAACTATAAAATTCGCTTAAAATTACTATTACGTAGTAAATGCGCAAAACAATGCTGATTCATTACTTATTCTATGGCAACTTGTAACAAATAAATCAATCTTATAAAATCATATGTTATTGACCTTTTCAGTAAAAATATAGTATAGCATATTAATAAAATGGTAGATGTATTCTTTTTTTTTTCATAACTTTGACCTAGTAGTTATATTTAGTAATTAATAAAGGCCATATTTAACAACCCTGTCTGACAACCGGTATCCGTTGTTTATATCAGTTTTTATTCTAGCGATTTTTATGACCTTGATTTGAATCGAAAACAATGTACCGATTGATTCTGTAAACAGTCCGATATTTGTTGTTCTTGAGGAAACAAGTATTTGATAATATGTTGTTTATAAGGATTTTTTCATATTTTAGAAAGGTTTAGTGGTCAACTTCATTTCTTTAAGTTCCTGTATATTAAAATAATTATATCTATTTTAAGCATGGTTTAAATATTAGAAGTTACAGTTCAAACATTTGTAAGAGTTATGCAGTGATAAGGAGGAAGTAACTTATAGAATGTATAGGTTTTTGACAAAATTAACTTATGTCTCTCGTTTTCCTTAATAATGTATACACCTTCAACACCTGAATAAATTTAAAGCATTTGATAGGTTATGGAAATATGTACTTTATGAAACGTTCTACGAATTCTTAACAATGTAAACAATTATGAGACGATCTGTCAATATTTTATTACAAAGCAATAATTAAACGTCAATTTATTTTTATGTTATTAACTTTAAGTCATTAGATCGTATATATTATTAACATGATTAATGCATATGCAAATGAAATTTATATTTATAAATTATTACATGTCACTTTCCATATCACAACACAAGTATCATCTCAAGACAACTATATCGGCAACCAGGATTTTAGCCCGAGGGACGAAATTGGTCGAGGAATGGTACCAGGGTTTGAATTAATAAGAACATGTAATAATCTAGAATAACCAGTACGACATTTAGCCGGATAAAACTTTTTCGTGGAATACCCCCCACCCCCCAAACTTTTTCGTGGAATACCCCCCCCCCAACAGGTCAGAAGTCTTAAAAACCACGAACGACAAAACGAAACAAATGACAAACATTAAAACAAATAACACTTACTGACTGAAAAACCCTACAAAACGAGGGTTAAGGTATTCGGATCATAATTGACCTAAATGATTATTAAAATTTCTCAGATTTTCTAAAAGAACCTTACATAATAACATCGGGAAAGATCGGTAAACTTCGGAAAATACAATTAATTTGACGTAAATCTTTTGATAGTTAAAACAGCTTTACAGATATTTTTTTACTCAGAAACATGATAATTTTTACAATCAATACAGGAAATCACTATTTCCTCTTAATTGTTAAAATCTTTTTTTTAAATTACCATCATTTTTATCATGGTCTAGATACTTAATTCAGGTTGTCCATTTTTAATCTAAGATGCTACGTGTATGTGAACGCTATCGAATGAAAATACTGTAAATGCAGAAATTATTACGATCTTGTTATTATTGCGAATAATGCGACAGGGTTGTAATCGCAATAATTAGGACACGCTTTCAAATTTTTTCTACTAACGTTTTCTAATACCGATTCGAAGATTCGCAATATTAAATGCATTCAATAATTTCTGAATATACAGTTAATCTAAGAAAATTTTAACCAGCTGCCTAGATCACTAGTTCAAGGCTAAAATGACACATCATATTGAGTAGATTGTTAGTTTTTTCTTGCACACTTATTTGCTTAAGATCAATCTAATCTAAAGAACAACATCAACTTATTCTAGTAAAAGTAACAACAGCACCCATCAAAATATAACAGTAACAACACCCATCATTATATAAAAGTAACAGCACCCATAAAAATATAAAAGTAACAATAGCAACCATTAAAATATGAAAGTAACAGCACCCATAAGAATATAAAAGTAACAATAGCAACCATGAAAATATAAAAGTAACAGCACCAATAAAAACATAAATGTAACAAAAGCATCCATCAAAATATAAAAGTAACAACAGCACCCATCAAAATATAAAAGTAACAACAGCACCCACCAAAATATAAAAGTTACAACACCCATCAAAATATGAAAGTAACAACAGCAAACATCCAAATATAAAAGTTACAACACCCATCAAAATATAAAAGTAACAGCACCCATAAAAATATAAAAGTAACAATAGCAACCATGAAAATATAAAAGTAACAGCACCAATAAAAACATAAAAGTAACAAAAGCATCCATAAAAATATAAAAGTAACAACAGCACCCAACAAAATATAAAAGTTACAACACCCATCAAAATATAAAAGTAACAGCACCCCTAAAAATATAAAAGTAACAACAGCACCTATAAGAATATAAAAGTAACAACACCTATCAAAATATAAAAGTAACAGCACCCATAAAAATATAAAAGCAACAACAGCACTCATCAAAATATAAAAGTAACAGCACCCATAAAAAATAAAAGTAACAACCTCACCTATAAAAATATAAAAGTAACAACATCTATAAAAAATAAAAGTAACAACACCCATAAAAATATAAAAGTAACAACACCAATGAAAATACAAAAGTAACAACACCCATAAAATTATATTCTTTTTATCGGTAATTTTAAAGGGAATGCAAGGGCTAACAAAAAGATGAAATATTTTATAATCAACCAAATTTTATTCACAATTTTCATATCTATTTAAATAATTTCCTTGCTGTTAAGATAATAACACACATGTTCCTAACTGTAAATGCTCTGCTGGAGGCTGACATATTGGCTTGCACTTGATCTTTCTTATCAGTAAATTACCCACACTTCACCCTGATTATGACCTAATGTAGGCATTTCCGTTTCAATGTCTTATTAATGTATAAATAACAACTATAGTGTTGTTAATATAAAAATGTCCAATTTAGAAAAGTCAGTCTAAATTTTAAACTTAGAATAAAAAATAGTTATATTTTGACTTTCAACAATATATTTATCAAAACTATGAAATGTGAACCATTCTAGTTATCATGTTAAATAAGTACGTCTATAGTGTTTATAAAACATCCAACAGATGTATTGATGTAATAAAATATTAAATTATTAATTTGAAAGAAGTTTTATAATAAAATATAGAATTATTCATTTGGAAGAAAGTTTTCTAACAGAAACTTAATGAAAGATCACATTTAAAAAAATTCATATAAGAATTAGTCCTTAGTTATTACCTTTTAATGGTAATATGTATTCTAATTGTTTTGTAAATTATTTATGTACATTTTCTTGAACAGACAAGGAAACATCAATAAAGCAACAAGAAATTTATAAATTTTTAAACTTTGGCGAAAAGGTTAATAAATATTAATATTTGTTTGAATTCTTTTAAATAATTATATTTATATCTTACAAGTTTTTGATTTCCCTTAATAATATCTTTATGTAATCAATATTTATAATTGTGTTAATTTAAAATCAATTTTTTGTTATGATTTTTGACATATCTTAATGAGTTTAATGCCATGTCTCAAGTATAGTCAGTGTGAAGTGAAGTGCCTAACCTACGTCATCTAAGCACATCCGGTAGCAGTTCCCCATAGTGATTAAATTAAGCAAGAAAAACAGCTATATAATTATTACCTGACATGTGAGAAACAAAGTAAATGTATTTTCTGTTTATTTATAAACATATCTTTTATTTGTGTTCTTATTATTTTAGACCTTGCGTTCCCTTTAAATAAAAAATTTTATCGAGCAGAAAATGTCACATTTTACATCATTTAACACAAGATCTAATTGATTTCAACGTATGACAACAAGATGTCGTTCGGTTTTATGAATGACGTCGGAGCTATTTCATTCATGAAAAGACGCGCATGAAGACAAAGCACGCGACGTAAATGCTTGACAACGTGACGTATCGATAATTTTTTATCTGTGCCAGTAGACCTGTACAAGAATTATCGGTCAGTACAGATCAAAGGAAAATGCTGCAAATTACCGATAAATTTACTATAACTACGCCTTGCACAAACTACAATCTCATATCGTTTTACTTTATAGACAGATATTGCACACTTCTAAATTTCAAATGATTGTAAAACTTTTAAAAGTGTTAGGACATGGTGATAAAACAAAAAGAGAAAAAAAACATTAAAATGTTTGATAAGCACTTTCTCAAATATCACTTATATCTCTAATTATTTAAAATACACCATCGAATTATCACCCCTTTGTGACCAGACAAATATTTGGTGGCAATAGATCCTAGAATTGATTACATAATATCTTTTGTAATTTTTTAAAATATATAGCGTAAACTAATGATTGACGATAAAGGGGCGGTTTAATGAGAGTGCTTCATATATGAATAAATTGCAAAATCTATGGTTGACGTCAGGATGTAAGACTTTAAAACCGTATCCCTTGTTTGGTGAGACAATATTTAAGTTGGTTATCATAATTTTTTGGCTGTACATGGAAATCAACGCCAATTCTCATATCCGAAGGACGTCCCTTAGATTTAGTTAAATGAATGAATTTCCGACAGAATTGAATAGAACTGCTCCCAGCAACGAGATTACTTTTATAAATTTGTATATGGTATTT
>JARWCS010356777.1:0-10803 GCA_034783895.1 Geukensia demissa
TATGTCAGAAAGATACAATCCACATCAGGCCCCAAAAAAAAAATTCTATTTCCGGTAACCTGACCAACCTTATTTTTCCATGCCGACCCTAATTTTTTTGTGGTGTCCAAAAAAATAAAAAAATAAAAAAATATGAATTATCGGCGTTTCCATCATCAATTTTTTACTAGAACCGCCTTGCTCTCTGGCATGGAGGTTCAAAATTTATTAATAAATGACACAAGTGGCATGGCCATGGCAACCAGTTCTGTGTTTGCATTAAAATTCTCTAAGTGCAAGCATATGGATGTAAAAAATCTTTTGAAAAAAGAAAAAAACCCTTCCTACCTACCAAC
Organism: Geukensia demissa; assembly: GCA_034783895.1. Classification (NCBI taxonomy): domain Eukaryota; kingdom Metazoa; phylum Mollusca; class Bivalvia; order Mytilida; family Mytilidae; genus Geukensia; species Geukensia demissa. The sequence goes on from JARWCS010356777.1 coordinate 336, forward strand.
CCTAATCTTGAAAGAGACATTACCGGAAACACAGAAATTTTTTTTTAGGCCTCAGTAAGTATTTTATTTTACTAAAACACCTTCTTTTCACTAAGTACAAAAATAGGTTTTAATAACTTCAACTTATTTTTTGTACAGTAACACTGCTAACCTTCAAAGACAGATAGATATTCCACATCACTTGCAACATTACTTCCGTGGCATTTTACATATAAACAATATTTTTAGTTACATACACATATTTTTAGATGTCCAACTATTATCATGATTATGATAATGGCAGTCAAAAATTCAGAGATTAAAAAGAAAGACTCGATTTCTTACCTTAATGAAAATAACATGAATGTGATGTAACAAATACATTCAGTACAAAAGGGAAAAAAGCAATTCCCAATGTGTTCTGTTTATTTTTCAAATGGAAGTGAATTGTTGAATTATTAATTTCCTCTCATGTACTTCGTGTCTATAAATATTTGTGCTTTTATGCCTTATAATGATGAAGTCCATGAATGATGACAAAGTAATTTCTTTGCAACAATAAAATGTCCATGAAATGAGATTATGGAATTATTAACAGTAAAATGGTCTTCTGATTATAATCACCTGAAACAGAAATGATCAAAGGAAAATATAGCATTAATATTACCCACATTTTGTACATGTATAAAGAAAATACCTATACTAAAGCAGTGTTAGAATTTAGAATTAACTTTTTTAAGTAACTAAGTTACTTTAAAAAAATGACTTGCCCCACAAAAATTTAACTTGCCCTCAAGTACTGCAGTACTGATCGACCAAATTTTTTCCATTTGCCCGCCGGGAAACCACAACTTGTTTTTTACTTGCCCAATCATATTTTAACTCTCACGGGCAAGCGGGCAATCACATATCTCTAACACTGCACAAACAAAAAATTCAGTGGAATCAAATCCCCAATGGGAAAACTAAAAGATATTTCCACTAAAAAAGCTTGCCAGGGCTTGCCTGTTGCAGTTTTACAACTTCAATCATAGCCAAAACAAGGGCATTAGGCTCTAAACAACATTTTTAAGTAAGAGTCCAAATGATTAGACATTTCTTTGACAGTTATACTGAAAAATTATATTAAATGTCTTTATTCTTCCTTTTGCAGTTAGTGACCAGATAAGTAGGTGACCAGTTGCATAGGCTAAATTTTGCCCTTACCCAAACAGTCATAATTTGGCATTATGTGGCTATTAAATTCCCTGGCCTACCCCCAAGCTAGCCCCTTTTATTAATATGCATGAAATATTTGCCACGGGACATTAAACAACATTCAATCAACAAATCATCCCGCAGTTGTGCATCATGAAAGCTTCAATGTTGTAAAGTTTCTTCTTAGTCATACTGAAGCTTTTATCATCAATTCCTCAGTATTACAACCTACATCCTCCCGGGGCTGGTTTGTCTGACTTGTTTGTTGTTCTGCTGGTGATGTCATCACAGAACTGTTATTTTTTAGCTTGCCAGGACTGGGAGATGAGGTTCCAGTCAGGTTCGAACCTCTTTGTCTTGTCTTTAAGAGTGGTCAAGTTTTTTTCTAAAAGTTTTCTTCTTTAGTTGTCCAAGTAGAGAGATTTTATGTTGAGGTTGATGCTTCGAATTTGTAAGATCTTTCATCATGTCGGTACTGATATCTTGATAGTTTGGACATTCTAATATATAGTGGCTTACAGTTTCCACTTCTCTACACTCACATTTGGGTGAAAGTGCTGTTTTGTAAGATAATCGTAAAATATTTTTTTGGCAGACAGTGTCATTCATTTTCAAATAATGTTCTTCCAGTTTTGCAGATTTCCCATCTCCTTTGCTACATGTATTTCTCAATGATGTTGTCATGTGCTGCTTTTTTTAATTCTTGCATAGTATAGATGTCTTCTGGTGCTAGTATTTTGCTTCTTCAGTCAGTTATCCAATGTATTTTGTGACATCTCTAATCAGGGATACTTGCAACTCGTCCAGATGAGTCCAGGACTCACCATTTTTCTCTGGACTCGCCAAAATTCTAAGTTTTATGTATTTTACTATGGTGGGACTCACCAAAATTTTGAAAATCTGTTTCTGGACTCACCAAATTTAAAAGCTACAAGTATCTCTGTCTAATTATTGTTTTTACTGTTGATTCTATATATAGCCCTTTTTGAACAAGGGGGTTTGAGCATCATCAAATTGAAAAAGATTGGATGGAGAATAAAAGGGGAAAGCTGTTGGAACTTTTTTTTGCAAATTATTTCTCAAAAATGATATGTTTGATAAACATATTTTGGGTCAGAAACGGGAAAAATAGCCCTGTTTATACCTTAATTAAAGACTGTTGTGTCATAGTGATAAGATCTTCATTTGATATCATCTGACATTTGTCTGGTGTACTAATGTCACATGATTGACATGTGATTAATGTAAAACTTAGAATAAATACAGAATGAAGATCACATTCACAATTTGATTGTCACCAGCTGTAGATACATTTATATTATTGAAGGTAGTTTTAATTTGAATTGTTTTATTAAGAAAATCTGTTTTCCATCATTCTGATCTATGATGTTGCATGTATATTTTATTTATTTTATTACTGTTTAGAAATTCAGGAATTATAATTATGCCATAACATGCAGAAATAAATGACTTAACTGTTTGTCAGATGTTTTATGAGAAACTGAAGTGATATAGTGATACAGCTATAAACTGCATTTCATGTCACAAAAACTATTTTGATTTATGCTCAATATGCAGTCAGTATATTTCACGTATTATCACGGTCCTATGAGTAATTTACTTGAGTTACAAAACAGTCTGAACTTTAAGCACAAAAATGGGTATTTGTCAGGTTGATTTGGGTACATTTTTTTTAAAAACAAACAATTGCAATAAATGGTACCCAGTGAAAGTGGGTCCAGCGCATATGACAGTACTGTCATACATGTACATGTTGTACATTTCAAACTTGAATTTTTTTCACAGGAAACAGAGAAATATATTCAACAGAAAAATAAATATGCAGTGAATGGTAAAATTAAGTAGTTGTTACTTAAGGAGATTTAAACAACAATAAACATATCTTGTCTTAGTTCAATGGCAGAACGAAAAATATATCCAAAAACCACATTCCATGTTTTACAGAACACAGTAATGTTTTAGCCTTTGGTGCATGTTTTGAGAACACAGTGAGTTACACTCTATGCATATTCATCTATATTTTCTAAATATAACCATAACTTAATTTCAGAACATTGAACATGTGGATTACAGTATCAGCCGTCTGTCTATTGTTAAGTCATGTGACATTTGGAGCTCCACCAGAGGATGAAATAAATTACATGCCAGGTCTACATAAACAGCCATATTGGAAGCAGTACTCTGGGTATTTGAATGCAACAGGAACTAGAAAGTTACATTACTGGTAAGAGTTTCCATAAATATTTAACAAATATCTCACTGCAGCAGACATTTTTAAAATGGTAACTTTAATTCCAAAACAACCATTTTTTCTTTTAGAAAGATTGATTTTTGTTTTAGTTAAACAATTTTGGAGTTTTGTGGAATTGATTGTAGATGTAGAAGACATCCTTTTGTATAGAATCTAACACCATCGAAAGAACATGACAAGAAAATCTTAGATGTTTGAGTGAGAAAATGACAGAAATCTTACCGGTACCTTGGACATAAAATTTTCAAATCTCCAAGGTCAGGATAGAGTGTTTTTCGTACAAAACTATTTGTGTATATACATGTAGTAAAAAAACTCCGAAGCTGCTGAAATTTCTCCGACTTTTTCAAACTTACTCTGAATTTCACCAGCAATCTTTGAGGTCGTGGAGGTCAGACATGATACTTTTTCATATAAAACTCTGTTTACTGTGATGTATAGTTTTTTTAACTATTATTTTCAAAGGTTTTTACAGTCTGCCAATAGTCCAGCAAATGATCCTCTGGTACTTTGGATGAATGGGGGACCAGGCTGCAGTTCTGATCTGGGTTTGCTTTCAGAACATGGACCTTTCAGGGTAAATTATTAATTTTTTTTTAACAGGAAAAATTTGGCATTAGTTCCAGATTCAAACTTAAAAAATATCGCCTTTTGTTTGTAGATTTTTATGTTTATTGATACAGTTTGATCATGGCTACATATTCGAAGAAAAAATGTAAACATAACTAACAACACACTCCTCAAATGCTTCAAGCTCGGCATAAAGTTTGACATTAATAGAACTTTTTTTATTTTTTTTATCTTTGATGTATACATTTTTCTCTGTTGCTTGTCTTTGTTTTGACGATTTTGTCATGACAAATCCAGTTCAGGGGTCAAGTGGGGTGCGGATACCAAACTTTTTTTGTGGATTCCATTGTTCCCTTATGATACGAGTAAAATAATATCACTGATATTACAAAAAATGTGAAAAAACAGTGACAAACAGATTTCTTTGTGATCTTTATTATATCTTTCATTGTTTTGAATGTCTTGATTGATATTTTCAATCTCATGAAATAGACACACAATCATTATTTTGTTATATTTAGACAAAGAAAATACCTTGGATAATTTTAAAATAAAATAATACCATCCACTGTTTTGTTTTTGTTACAGATAGGGAAAGATGGCAGCAGTGTAACATATAACCCATACAGCTGGAATAATGTAAGTCTTACTAAATTCTCCGATAGTTTTAAAATGGACCTCAGGGGTCAGATCTAGGATTTTGAGTTAGGGCGACAAAAGGTGTAAAAATTGTAAAAATGTTTTGGCATTGTCTCCACAAATTAAAGGGAAATAATAGATTATGTTTTATGTTGTAGTAAATTATGCCACAAAAACCTTAAGTCTTTATTTATATAAATATAAGATGCTATTCATAACAAATTATGACACTTCAGCTTCTTATGATTATATTTGAGAAAAAATTATTTCTTTTTCAGGTAGCCAATATGATATATCTGGAGGCACCAGCTGGGGTTGGATTTTCATATTCCTTGGACAAAAACTACACAACAGATGATGATCAGGTTCCTTATTCTTCTTTTTTTCTGGAGAGTTGATGTATAAATACTGAAAACAATTAAGAAGCATATAACTGATACAAAATTTGTTTGGTAAAATTTGCTTTCATGAAAATACTTAAATATAGAATGGAAAAATTTTCTTTATCAGGGATGATTTAATTTTGCTATTTAGTGGATTTCTACAATTGGCAGTCCGGATTTATCCATTACAATTCTTATGTTTGATACTGGTTTTTGGCTTCTTATTGGCTATTTTCAATGGTATTTTGCTTCTAAATGGCTATTTCAGTGGTATTTTGCTTAAATGGCTATTTCAGGGGTATTTGATTTCTGATTAGCTATTTCAGCTATTTTTTAGGTCAGCAAAATCTTCCCTGTTTAATCAAGTTTTGAATACAAAAATATACAAAATGGTAAAAAAATGCAACACGCCTCAACAAATTGCACATCTTCGATAGCCAAGGCTTTTGCTCAGGTCCACCCTCATTTCACATAAGCAAACCTTTTGCTAGCTTCCCCACTTAATACAAAATGTGCTTCGGTCAAGGCTGTTATACATTAATTAATCCACAAAAGTAAGCATTCATTTCTTAGACTGTAAAGCTATAAAGATCAAAATATAAATTGTTATACTTTCTTAAGCCAAAGTTGCAAAGGACTTGTAAAGAAGAACAAGATCTCATTATTCACTTTTCGATTTTAGGTCTCGCTCGACAACTACATGGCTTTAAAAGATTTCTTCAGAAAATTTCCTGAATACCAAAAGAACGATTTCTACATAACAGGAGAAAGTTATGGCGGAATTTATGTTCCAACCTTGTCTGCCAGAGTCGTAGATGATGCCGATATCAACTTTAAAGGATTTGTCGTAGGAAATGGACTGTCTGATGACTACATGAACTCAAATTCTTTGGTCTATTTTGCTTAATATCATGGATTGATAGGTGATAGGTACTTAACTTTCTGTGTTTGTTTGTTTAATTGATTTGTTTTACAGGTCAAAATTTTGAAATTTACATTTTTTCATGATTAGATTACAAGCATAATAAAACAGGGTAAAGCAGTCTATGAAGATTAATTACACTTCAAATTTTCCAAACTACATGTTTTTGAAATTATTTCATTGTTATTATCCTTTGCTATCAAATTTCAGTTTATGGGATGATCTCCTAAAAAACTGTTGCCAAGGAAACACAACAAGATGTCCATTTGCACAAAACAGCAAGAAGGTGGAATGTGGAAAAGCTGTAAGTAAAAAAAGATGATTTACAGTTTTAACTAGGATAAAAAATCCTGTGTTTTCGCGGAGGCCCAAAAAATGCTAATACAATAACCATTTTTATTCATTTTTACAATGCATGAGATATACTCTAACTTTTATATTGACTGCTTAATGAAAGTTTTAATTGTAGATTTGATCCAAAAAATACTGTAAATCCCGAAATAATTGCAATGTTTTTATTATTGCAAAAACTGTGACATGGTTATAATGGCAATTATTAAACTCATATTTCTGAGAAGTCACAATAATTAAACTGTCAGTATCGCCTAAAATTAGCAAATAGCAAAAATAAATGTGCACAATAATTTCAAAAATTTACAGTAATCAATTGCTGTTCCAAAAAAGCAGGTATTTGTTTGGCGAGTACTAAAAGAAATTTGTTCATGTCAATACTATCATTTTATCTTTGTTTAAAAATAGTGCAAAATCAGTTCTGGTATTTTTTTAAAGTTTGATTTGATACTGCCTGTTTTGCTACATAGGTAAAGCAGCAATGTACAATATTGTACCTAAATAGAAGACAAGCTTTTAAAAGGTCTTTATTCAGAAAATCCTTTTACACACCGACAGTTAGATGTTGCTTAACTTTCAAATATTTATTATAAAGATATGTAAGATAATAATTGTATCTTTCTGGCATACATTTGTATATTTGATATCCTTTGTTTTACATGTCTTTATTAAAAAATCACTCCTGATGCCATTTCTAGTCAAATTTGCCAATAAGACCAGAGATGTCTTTAATATAATTTGATAAATTTGAAACAGACTGACAATCTTTAAAAATTTGTGACTGATCTTTTCTATGAAAAAATAAGTGGAACTCAAACTTAATTTTTAGATCTATTCAGTACAATGGTATAAAGTGAATTGTGATGTCATAATTGAATACATGTTTATATCATGATTTCTCCCAAAACAAAACAAAATGTAATTGAAATAATACAAAATTTTAAAATATGGTTTCCATAGTTTTTACTTACACTGTTCAAGAGGATTTTATCTAATCCACTCATCCATGCTTGGAGTGGGCACAGAGTGGGCAAAAGTTTTAAACAGTGTTTGTATTTACTCTTCATTTCTTTTGTAACATAATCAGAATGTAGTACACTATGCTTTGATCAAATGATTTGAGGTCTAATATTTATAAATTTTGCAAAATGTGAGGTCAAATTTGAGTGGGCAAAGAGTGGGCTGCCCACAGTGGGCAAGATGATTTGACAAAATTGTCATGAGCCGTAGTGTAATCAATGAATTGGACAAAAGTATTTCTAGAAAACTACATTCAGTAGCTTTTGTGACACATAGTAATGAAATAGATCTTTTATGTATTTTATAGTTAGGAGAAGTACAAGAAATAGTATACGGCAGTGGACTGAATGAATACAATTTGTATGGGACATGTGAAGGTGGCGTGGGGATCTGGTTTGATCAGGAGACGAACAAAGTGGCGTTCTCTCATCAGACATGGCAGATGAAAAATAATCTGTATATATCAGAGAAAATGAAGGTAGTTATTTTGCAAAGAAAGAACTGGAATGACAGAGAAAATTTAAACATTTGTCCTTCATAAATAAAAACTTCTTGAAATAAGTTTTACTGACACAGATTATTGCTATGTGTTTAAATGAAGTCATGTCATTTGGACTACTACAAACTTATGCCCCCACCTTTGGGCAACGGGGGCATTAAGTTTAACCCTCATCCTTATGTCCATACGTACATCAAATTTTGTTCAAGATTTCTCCGCTTTAGATTGCTCAATTGATTAAACATTTTCGGGTGAGTTGTACCATGTTTTTCGGGTCCATCATATGTCTACTTCCTGTTTGACAAGATATTGATTGAATTTTTGTGCTGTAAAATGTTTGTCAAAGATTTCTCGGATTGTTATGTTGGATTGATTTATTATTTGGTCTAGAGAATTATCATTGTAAGCTGTACCGTGTCCCTCCTTTTCAGGTCCATTATTTGTCTACTTCCTCTTTGCTGGAGCTGGGTCATCGGTGTCCCATGGGCACATTTTTCTCTATGTTTATGTGTTCGAAGTTCAAACAGTCTCTTAACCAAACTTGGAAAAATGTTCCGACTTTTTGCACATAGCAGTAAACGGCGATAATTCGATTGGTCCTTTGTCATTAGTAGCAAAAGTCTAACAAGACAAAGATAAACAATCCTACAACCTGACCACAAATCATCATAAATTACCAAAATGTACTCAAAGAATGCCATAAGTCACACAGCTCTTACAGCAAGTATTATCTTCTATTTTGTATCTTCTGATGTGGTTTCTAGAATAAATATGTGTTAAAAATTTTTGGTTCTTTATCCTAAATACAGATATGACAGTAACGGTTAGAGTATCTTTGGTATTATAAACTTACAGGTCCCATTATGGTCTTCAATAATGATCCAGATTCTATACCATAAAGGAAGCTGTAAGAGGCCCCCAAATACAAAATGTGAAACTATTCATAAAACACAACCTAATCTAATGAAAAAACTAAGAAAAATGATTATTTAAACAACACCAACCACTGAGGACCAGCTGAGACTGTCACCAACCAGTTTAAATCATTGAACTTTTCTCTATTTAGTTTATACAGGAGTTTTCCAATAAAGAAGACCACCTGAGACTGTCTCCACCATGTAAATTTCATTGTACATTTCTTTATTCAGTTTATACAGGAGTTTTCCAATATAGAAGACCACCTGAGACTGTCTCCACCATGTTTAAACTATAGTTATGTTGTGAAGTATTTAAACACAGCAGAAGTAAGAAAACAGCTTCATATACCAGACTCAGTCCAGGACTGGGATGTTTGCAGGTAAATAACCAGTTATTGTCAACTTAATATTCAATTATACAATTATTGAGTTATGATGTGATTATTTTTAAGACACTTTCAACAGTATTTCAGTCATATTGTGATGGTCAGTTTTATGGGAAGAAGAAATACCGGTAAAAATCCCCAGAAAAAATCTCTGACCCCATGATTCACATGCGTCATTTGTCAAATGACCTTTTTTGTATGGTATGTGGCACAGCACTTCACAAAAGTAAAAAATTTTAAATGGCAGAGGTCCTTCCCATGGGATTTCACTGCCTATTTTGGTTTATTTATATTTTCATTTTACAGGGTTTGGATCTCAGCTTTCCAATGTTTTGATACTAATGAGAGGTTACTCCTTGAAATGCACATATTTTATATCAAAATTGACCTAAATTATTCAACATTGGTACACTTATATTAATATGAGATATTTAAGAGATTAATGAAATATGGAAAAAAGTGATTTTTTTATCTGTACTTTACAGTGGAGAAATTAATTTAAATTATGGGAGAAAATATAGTTCTATGAAAGATCAATATATGAAAATATTAATGGCAAAGGTAAGAACTTGTTTGTTCCCTCCATTACAAGTCACATGCATTCCTCATCTCCCAATTGAGATAATTTTTGATAATACTTGGTCAAAATATATTCCAAAAAAATTAATTTATACATTGAAAATCAATACGGTTGTTTCGAATCATTTCTTCCGTCGACGGACGCCGTCTTTTTCGTATCATTATGACGAAATGTTAGGCAGACAGCTTCCAGTTCTTGTGTCAGTTACGTCAGATTTGCGTGTAAAACATCAAAAAAATCCTTTTGCAATTCAAGAAAGAAGAAATCATTCAGTTAATGTATTTTAAAAATTGAAAGTTGAGGAATGTGTATCACATATCAAATAAAATAAAATACCGATTATAATAAGTGAAAGGCATAGAATCGGAAGTGCGATGCCTTACATTCAGCGAGGTCACGTGGTCTGGGAGACAAAAATTCAGGTATGTTGACGGAATAGAAATGATTCGAAACAACCGTATTACCCTATTCCTCACATAAAGCCTCCCTATATATTGCAATAAGTGCTCCCTCACCTTGATTTTGATTGAAATCCTTAAGGGCCCTGCAAACTCCCAGCATTGCAAGATTAAAGAGCAGAAAATTCTTTGATAAAACGGCAATTTGATATCGAAAGACTTTTAATGTAGGCGAGGGAAACTTATTCATTTTGGGCGATTTTAGGTTTAAAATGTGTGATGGGTGCCACTAGTGGAGCAGGAGTTGCTTACCCTTCCGGAGCACCTGAACTCACCCTGGTTTTTGTAGGGTTTG
>JARWCS010356788.1:0-10803 GCA_034783895.1 Geukensia demissa
TATATGAATCACCCTTTCTGTCTGTTCAGCTAAGTGTAACTCCTTCTAAAGAGCTGTGTGTATTTTGATGGAAATTTAATATCCAGTTAAGGCACCAGATGTAGATATCTATGAAGAATGATAGTTGATGTCAGATGCTTCCAAATGGAAATAATTCAACTTAATGGTTCAACATGCTTGTATATTGTAAGGGTAATTCCTCTTTAATTACTGATTAGAATTTGATGTATTTTATTTTTTTGTTAAAGCACCATATGTACAAGTGCTTGAAAAACTTTTTTGCTGTTATACTTTTTCAAGGGAGATAATTCAACCTGTGGGTTCAACATGATTGGAATATCTTTTTGTAAGATTGCTTCATACCATATTTCTAGTTCAATATAAAGTTACAATCTGTATACAACACCTAACCAAGTTTTTCACATAGTATGTCTTATGTTCCATAAACATTGTTCATTGATTAGCATAGAAAACCCCACCACAAAACAATTGATCAGAAAAAATACAGCCAATTTACAATTCATACAATGAAATGCAACACAAAATGTTGAAAGATTCAAATCCAGATTAAAAAGTTATGTTTAACATGTGTTTGTCTTCCAGTTCACATAGTTTGTTTAACCTTATAGTATCTCAGATCGGCATTTATATTACAACAATTTTAAATGAACTATTTGATATTAAATTTTCAGTACTTATACAACTTGGATGTGAATTCAGCTTTCTATGATCCTAAAACAAGATCCATGAGAGAAAATCCATTCAAAGACAAAGATCCATCAGAGTAGGTATTAAAATATGAATGCATATAAGGTGTACACAAATGGTGTAGGCAAGGAGGCCATGGCTTGTCATAACAAAGACATGGCCTTGAGGAAAAGATATGGGATATCTGTGTATGATACCATGTGTTATATCAAATCATATCAATGTATCACAAAATATCAATTTGAATTTGATGCACTGCATGGCCATTTAGATGATTGACTACTCGTCAGCAGTGCTTAATGTCAAAATGTTGGAAATCCTGTTATAATACAATGAGAATTAATAAGCACTAATATCAGAACCCAAAACCATTAAAAAAAACAGAAGTCCAAACTAAGCTAAGGGTTACCTCTGCCTCAGAAGGAAGAGCCTTAGAATTTTTTTTTACAATTTGGAACAGAAAATTTTAAGGCATTTATGTAATAAATCATTCTAGAATAAAAATTCTAGCTACTGGGCTTAGAGTGTCCTTAGGGACTAGCAGTCCACCAGCAATGACATACACCCAGTGGTGGTAATCAGTTATCTCAATTAACTCATCTGGTGTTTTTTGTCTGTTTGTTGGGTTTGTTTGGGATTGATGCAGCTTATTGTAATGTCCAGTATTTTAGACATACAGAAATGTCTGAATGATAATAATTACACAATAAATATGTGTCTTATTAGTATTGTCTGACAAGAGCAAGCAATAGAGATACCTGGTACATATATAATGTAGATATCAAACTTATTTATACAGTATAGCAGTACTTTCTGGTCTTTTGAAAGGAAAGATATTTCAAAGCAGTTCATATTACAGTTTTATATTACAGAAATATTATCAGATTGTTCTTTGCAATTTTAATTTGTTGATTTCCATAGTCTACGGAATATGTGTTGGATATTAAAATTACAACTAATTTTAAAAGGTGCTATGTCGCTCTTTCTGTGTTTTTCCCTTAAACATTGTTCATTGATAAGCAGCAAAAATCATACCACAACACATAAATGGAATTCAGCAGAAATGAAAGTTACACACATAAACGACATTGTATTTAAAAATTATACAATATTTTTTTGTATTTTAGAGTGAAATATACAGGTGACAACTTTGTAAGATTTTCCGGTGATGCTGCAGAATTTGCCAAAAAACAAGGTATGTAGATTTGTTAGGAAGTTTTTTTTTAATTTTGTCTCGTCTGCGATGAAGTCGCGAAGAGGGACGTAAGTATTACTTTCCGGTGGCAGTGATGATGGTGTTTAGTTTTTGTTTAAAGCTCTAGATCACTTATGATGACCTATTTTGGTGTGCATTTAGTCCTTGTTATGAAATTGTCGACTTAACACATGACATTTGTCCTTGACCTAATTTACATTGTTCAGGGACTTTACAGCATCACTCTCAGCATCAAGTTTTTGTGGTTAGATCTCTTTCTCAGGAACTACACACGATAGGTTAACAATATTGGTATGCATATACATTATTAGTTCTTGTCAGTCTGACATATGTCTTATGGTCCATATACTTAGTTGAGTTTTCATTCAAAGAATCAGTTCTCATTAACTATAAATGGTAGATCAACAATATTAGGTATGAAAGGAAAGCTTACCCGAGGAAAACAACCCTCACAAACTGACAATTTGGATGTCCATGACTATGGTGGCCATTATTGTTTGAATAATCTAACCACATTAACAAATAAAATGTTTTTCCTCAACACTTTCTTGTTGAACTGTCCTGCTGTGGCCATGTTGAAGTTTTGTACCAATTTCTGCTTTGTTGTTGATGCCACCTAGCAGGAAAATATTGGGTTTTTGGGGTTGACAATACTATTATAAACTTGCACTATAAATTTGTAGGCTGTCAAGGGAAAATGTTAGGGGTTGTCAAGGGTGACAATAATATTATATAACTTGCACTATAAATATTGTGGTTTTGTGGTTGATGCAGGAAACATGGCATTTGTAAAAGTCATGTGACAGCAGATCGAACCAACCATAAAGACATATATATAGACAGAGGTTTATTTATACATTTTAAAGTTATTGTAAAAACATGTACTGGTATAATAGCATACATAAATCAAATATTTATTTTTGTTGGCAGTATTTGCATGGCAGGCCTATGAAGCCGGGACAGATGTTCACCTCCAGGCAGACCCCACTAGGTTAGACATGCTGAATCAAGAGGTGGAAAAGAGAAAGGACGATTTCAAAACTAGTCTGAAAGAAGGTGTTCTGGCTAAATATGGCGGGGAGGAACATCTCCAGGCCCCACCCAAACAATTATTAATGGCACAAACAGTAAGTCAGATTTATGTTCACGTTTTTTTAAAAAGACATCAAAATGGACAAATGCAGTAAATTAAATTTACTTCTTAAAGCATAATTCATTAGATATCACCATTATCAGTAAGATCATGTGGCCCAAAATAACACATTTTACAACATATTGATTTCATGGGAAAGTACACAGAATCTCACATCTGTCAAAACAGTGAATTAATTTTGTACTGTAAAAAATAAAACAGTTCCAAATATAGACAGTTAAATCTTTTTAGTCTTTAAGTATACATATAAGGTGTTTCATCATTAGGCCTGGTCTTTTTTCATTTATTTTGTGTGAAGTCAAATTTTCAAAACCTACCGCAGTCCTGCATGAAAAACACAAACACAAATTTTTGACTATGTGTAAGTTACTATATACAGCTGACAAAAATGCAGATATCTTGATAGTGATGGTCAGATAAAACATGTTAAACTATCAGTTTTCATCCTGTGAAACAGTATTAAATGATAGGTGCCTTCTCCTTCTTAATAGATTGCCTTCAAAGTAACTGTCATACTTTTTTGTGTTTATTTTTGACATCAAAATATTAAAAACCTGCACACAGACACAAAATCAAAGAAAACACAACTTCATCCTTTTGTCTTGGTCATGAATATATTTAGGACATTCAAATAAATATATATTGATTGTAGGAAGATTATGTAGAATATTCACGGCATGGAACAGTTATTAAAGGGAATGAGAAACCGGTCATCAGATCTAAATATGAGGAAGATGTTTATATCAACAATCACACAGTAAGGAATAGTTTAACATAAACAGATAATGTTTTTAAGATTTGATGAACATCAGCAATACACCTGAAATAACTGTTGTATTTTAGAAAAATGCACCAAGACTATTATTGTATAAAAATAACATGATGCAACAGAAAGAAGATGTGTCTGTTGTTATAGAAATCTAGATGTATATATACATAATCATCCAAACTGTTGTTTGCATATTTTGTAGATAAGGAATGAATTTCTCAATTAATTACACCTACTAAACTTTCTAAAGAATAGATCCTTGTTAACTACAGGTTGGGTCTGCTTCTTTATTCTGGATAAGAAATTTTTGCAAGGAGTGGTATTCCATCCTTGTTCCAAGGCCTTGTGAACAGTGCTAATTTTGTTAATTCCCACTGTTTTTCTCGTGGTTGGAGTGCAGTCTTTCTGACATTAATCTTATATCTTTTCATTTTCATAAGTTTGAAAATGATGGTAAGTGTGCGGAGTAACAATTCAATTGTAGACTTAGTATGTCATGGTTTATAAAATTCATCACTGATTTTGAAGACATCTTGCCACAACTATAAGCATAATTGTAATAACTGATCATTATTTTGCTATATACCTTTTTCCAAACTTAAGCACAGATGTTATAAAGTGATCATTATTTTGCAGAGTGTTTGGGGATCATTTTGGTCGAATGGAAAGTGGGGTTATAAATGTTGTCACTCATCTATAAAAGAGTCCTATTGTACAGGAGAGGCAGGAAAACAGGCATCACAAGTAAGTTTGAATTAATACAAGGACATCAACTGTTGATAAAGCATTTCGAAAGTTAGATTACTTGCAGGATATGTTTTATCATCTAAAGTTTGAATTGGAGAATCCAATCACTTAAACCCTCTGTACAGCTTTTCTAAAAATGGTTGTGATGAGAGGCCAATTTAGTTCTTGTCTATCATTTATTAAGTTTATTTTTCATGATTATACCTGTAGGTTGTTGCTGTATGTCAAACATGGTTCTAACATGTGTTATTTGGACCATAATTGACCACATGATTATTTTAAAAAAATACCTGGATTCTCTAGAAAAACTAAGTTAATAGCATCAGCAAAGATAGGGAAACTTTGGAAAATACTATTAATTTATAATAAATCTTCTGATGATTAAAACAAGTTAACAGATTTTTTTTTTATTCTGAAACATAATTTGTTTTAAATTAATGAAGGAAATCACAATTCTCTCTTAATTGTTAAGGAAATTTTAAATATTTGACCAGATAATTTTATTATGGTCCATATACCTTAATAGAACCCCTATGTATTAATTATTGGCTCACGTTTATAATGGCAGGGGCGGAACCATGGGGGCAAGGGTGCCTGGGTCCCCTTTTGAAAATGCAGAAACCATTTTAGCACTTGTTTTGCATGCAGGCGAGTATGTATTAGCAGGTCCCCCCTTTCCAAAAGTCAGATCCACTTTTGTACTAGTATTTGTTGGCAAGTGCCCCCCTTTTTTCTAAAAGTCTGGAACCGCCCTCTGATTGGGCTTAAATTTTTCATATACATTTAAATTGGCATTAGTGACGAAAAGTATTGGACTCCACAGCAACCACCAAGAATAAAAACATGACAACAACCTTAGTGGTAGATAACTTATGTACATCAACACAAGTTGCAGATAGCTGGGATTTGTATGGGCACAAATTAAAGGCTATTGTTACAAAATAGTATTATTCTATTGTTAACGGGCAATTTATTGCGATGAGAATTAGGTGTTACTTATAAGTTTTTACATACACTGTAGATCATTATGTGAAGTAGTTTGCTTGTGTAGTCACATTCTTATTATAAAATTGATTTTACAGAACGACTTACTTGCAATACAAAATGGAGGGGATTCCCCTGCAGAGGAGGCTGAAGAAAAATCCTTGTTGCAGGTAAATAGTTATAAAATATTTCTTTTTTTATGTGATTCAGGAGAACATTTGATTTGATTTACTTTGATTTTTCGTATATTGATTTTTTGTAAGAGTTTATTGGTTGCTGATTTTACCATTTTAAAATCAAATTGGAAATAATTGAAAATGAGATATTTTGTAACATTTTCTTTTTTTTTTTGTTCATCATATTTTCTTTTGACAATAATTTGAATACTGGTATAATAAATGGATTATGTTCAATTTAAATGTTTGTTAATGTAGCAGGCAATGATTATCTGGACAACAAATTCTTTATTGTTGATTCATATTTATAGCAACATCAAGAGAAATTGAATGAAAAGAAGAGAAAAAAGAAAAAGAAGAAACACAAACACAAGAAAAAGAAGAAGAGAAGTTCTTCAGAGAGTAGTAGTAGTAGTAGTGATGAGTCGGAGGATGAGGAAAAAGTTAAAGCCAAAAAACTGAAGAAGGTTAATTTTTTATTCTTGTCTTAATGAGTTTGAATTTAATTATCTTTAAATTGTTAGAATGTTGGTACAGAACCCCATCTTAATTGGAAACTTTTATAATTACAATGCCTTAAGTCAACATGGAAATTTTACCTGTCAAGCTGGTAAATTTGTTAATTCCATGAGTTTTCCATTGAGAAATGTTTGATTGATGGGCAAATTGGTCATTGTACTACTGTTCTCTATATTGAAAGCTGGAAGGATAAATCACCTTATTCGTGTACTCTCAGTCTTACTTAGTGCTTGAATGAATACTTCACAACACTCCTTTAGAAGTTCACCTGGCAAGAGACAACACCATGAGCTTATAAAGATACATGCTAAAAATGCTAAACAGAACGAACCCTTTTTTATACATCTTCACATCTGAAATTGATAAGCAACTATTTGAAAATACAAGATTACCGATGTTGAATAAATATAACAAATTTTGCTACATTTACATTTCAAGGAGTAACCTCTCATCAGTAGCATTAGACGAAACACATGGGAAAGCCGAGATCAAAACATTGTAAAATGATAGTAACATTTGTAGCAGTATTTAAGAGGTTACAGGAGTAACCTCTCATCAGAAGCATTAGACGAAAAACATGGGAAAGCCGAGATCAAAACAAATGATAGTAACATTTGTAGCAGTATTTAAGAGGTTACTATCATTTGTAGTTGGAGTGCAGTCTCTCCGACATTTACCCCATATCTTTTCATTTTCATACTTATTTCTTAATAAAGGGAAATGGACAGCCAAATTCACCAGGAAGGTTATATCAAGTCTTAAATATGATTTCCTCATATTGAATGAAAATTCTTATTTCTGCTATGCAATTTCTTAATAATGGGACTTGATCTTCCATAGTAAATAAAATCTGTGGTTATCTGCTTTTTTTGATATAGTTTAAAATTTAAGTTGGTTGTGGAGGATTTTGGAACCCCCTTTATAGTCATCCACATCTATTTTAATGGAATAGCTTTAAAAAAAATCTGTCTGCAACTATTTTGTGGACTGAAACCAAAAACACCTGGAAGCATTTATGGCTAGTTCATATGATAAAAAAGCCAGTTTGCTATTTGATGCAATTTTCCTGCAACCTAGAGTTGGTGGGTGACTCACAAATCTACTTTAAATAGTGAAAAAGGTGGGCCTGGAGAAAAATTTGCTTAAATTCCCTGAAAGGAAAAATATAGCTAAATTATGGTGATAGGGGACCTGACACCTTTGTGCACCCACTGGATTCACCCCTGCTGAACATCAAGTTACTATAGATTTTGATATTGACATGTATTTGTGATATTTCAAAACATTTTACTCTTGCTAATATTTTGTATGTGAATATTTTGAGAAGAATTATATAGTTTTCTATTATTTACCTGTATTTGTTTGATTTTTAAAGGCTTTGGAAAAAGAGGAAGAGCATCGTAAGAAAGCTGAGGAATTACTACAAATAGATGAAAGGAAGAGACCATATAACAGTATGTACGAGGCCATAGCTCCGACAGAGGAAGAAATGGAGGCCTGGAGAATGAAAAACTTAAGAAGTGAAGATCCTATGGCTCATTTTAAGTCATAGTTAAATATTGTGATAAAATATATTGTTATACATGTACAATTTTGTAAATATGAAGAAAAATGTAAATTTATGTAAAAAGGTAAATAAGACTGATTAAATCATAAAATGGTGAATACTTTTCAATTTGTTATAATGGACATGACTTTTAACTATTTGTATGCTTGTCAGGACATTTTAAAGCAAAGGATTTAATGCTGTCAATAGTAAGCAAAATCCTTTTCTTTCAAAATGCTTATTGCTAAGTTTGCATTGTTCCTTATAGTGTTACTTATAGTCAGAGCTAGTAGTTATACAATCAGTGATAGTCCAAAACTAATTTTTTATTCTTGGACAATTTAGACCTTTCCACGAGAAGTGATATTCCACACTTGTTAAAAGCCTTGCGGAGACCTCTAGATTTGTAAATTCCCTTGAGGGTTTTTCTCTTGGTTGGAGTGCAGTCTCTCTGACATATACCCCATATCTTTTCATCTTCATAAGAACAAATTTAGATAACATTGTCATTTATATTTGATATTTGGCATTGATCAATCAAATCATGATGAAGACCAAGAAATTTAAGAAGTGATTAGGTTGATTTTGTCTGCAGTAATCCTCAGATGATGAAATCCTGATATGGAGCACACGCCCTGCAGTATCATATCAACAAGTGTTGTATATGAAGATGTGACTGGAATGTTGCTACACATGAAAGGAAAGTTCATCATGGGAAATCAGTCATCTCTCTTGTAAAGCTGATTTTTTTCAACCCATCCTTACTTTGATTTCTAGATGCATGTCAAGTGTTTTGTTTTGTAATTCTTAATTATTTTTTTCACAATACTTTTTAAAAAAACAATTACCAATATAGGCAAGTCAATAACAATAGGAGGTTCTTGTTATTTAACTTATTTAAGGTAGAAACCCCATTACCCATGATTTTAGCTCACCAGGCCAAAAAGGCCATGTGATCTTTTGTCATCACTTTATGTCTGTCATCCTTGTCTAATAACTTTTTACATTTTCATCTTCTCTGATACCACTGAACAAATTTAAACCAAACTTGGTTGAAATGTTAGGCAGGTAGTTCTTTACCAGATTTGTGTTTTGGTGCTCATCAGAAATACAACATGGCTGCCATGGCCAACTATGTGTTCTAATTTCCCCAAATTTAAAAAATCTTCTTGTCAGAAACCACAGAGTGGACTGAATTGTTACTTTGCAAAAAAGATTGTTAATGTACAAAATTCATGAATTATATGCAGATGGAACATTCATGATTCAACTTAGTTTAGCATAAATAGTACCATAATGGTACATGTCCAGAAAATATTTTAAGCATATTAATGAGATGAGTACTGCTTTGTAATAGACAAACACAATCTGTGGGGGCTTTTACCATGCTAGATCACAAGACTTGAGTTGTAGGAAGAAATGCCAGCCTATTAGAACAAATTATTCATACCATACTTAAATCTAACATGTCTTTGTGTTTATTCCTAAATGTTGTATGTTTAAAACTTATTGTGCTTCTCTTGACTGGTTAATTCATCACAAACCTTGTGGTAGTCAAGAAAAAGAAGAGAGCTAGGCCAAACTTTCAATTTCAGACAATTTAGAAAAAGGAGAAGTGGTATGATTGTCCACAAGACAGCCACCCAAAACAATTACATTACAAACATCTACTGGTTACCTACCCTTAGGCCTTCAGTAATAGACACTAGCCACACCCTAAGGCAAACTGTAAAAGACCACAAAAATAAAATGGTTATGTCTTTAACAGTGCAGGATTCACTAATTTCTCCAGTTCATCTATCAAGGTTAGTAGGTAAATAAAGATACAAACATATGTGTGCCTCTTTTCTTGACAACCTCAATATTAACAGTAGGGAGACTAAATATCAAATGCTAAAATGGTGAACATTTAAATGCTGCAACATTCCAGTTGCATTATACATGCAACATATCCATTATTCAAGACCTTGTATTCCCAGTGTTTGCACATACACTATAAAATAGTCAGATGGCATGCTGCAGATTGGCATGTACTTTCCATGATCAATCCAAGGATCAAATATGGTGGGTGCTTTGTACAATTAGAAAAATATATATACAAATTGTACAGTCACTCCACTATAATACTGATGATTAATTTCAGTAGACAATTGTCAAACTGGATATTGGAATAGGAACTGAGCATTGGTAAATAGGTATTACTAATGGTCAAAATATGGATCAAACATGTTCCAATAAAATACACAGAACTAAAATAAGTTTCCAAAGCAACTTTTTTTCCCTACACCAACAACTTTCATCACAAACAAGACAATAAAATTATTTACAATCTGTATTATTTATTCTTTTCAACAATATTAATGCTTACAATGATGACATTGAACTTTAATATTGATCAAGATGTTATCTGTTTGGAGCTCTCTTTCTTGATAACATTATCATGTACATGTATGTCACTTGCACAAAATGTAACTGTAGTAATCTGTATTCAGCAAGGTGATTTGTTTGGCAAGTCTTAATCCAGTTTATATCCTGGAGTGTCTTTATTCTGATCTAACACAACCAATGACAGATCTCATAACAATTAATCCAGATCATATCCTAAAGTGTCTCTATTCTGATCTAGCACAGCCAATGAAGAATCTCGTAACAACTTCAGCAGGTGCTGGATTTCATCTTTTCTGAATACCTGAAAGCATAAGACATTTTACTTTGATAACTTAAACTATTGCTGAATTACCTAGTATACATTTGATAACCTAAGGAAAACTATAGGCATGCTTCGCTATGGTAATTGTCTACCTTTGGGTTATTTAAAATATTTGGAAAGATATCTGAATGCAAAATATGTGCATTACTGCTCTTAAATATCACACTTTTCCTTTGCATGCTTCCCTCTCTTAGTTAATTATACGACCGCAAAAATTTTGTGGTCGTATTATGTTATGGGCATGTCGGCGTCCGTAGACAGTTAGGTTTCCGTTC
>JARWCS010356799.1:0-10803 GCA_034783895.1 Geukensia demissa
AGACGGTTAATAGGAAAATTGTTTACACCCCCCCCCCCCCCACACACACACACACACAATCATATTAAAGTAAATACTACTTAGGATAAGACTAAAGGTATCATTTTTAAAAATAAAATTAAATCAATAAATATTTACAACAAAAAAAGATAAAACTCACATTTAATTGATTTTGAATTGAGATTACGACTAATTATTTTGAAAAGAATAATAAAAGATGAACTGTTTTCTCGATATTCGTGATGAATTTTAAGTTCATACTTTACAAAACATGATTAACGAAACAATAATGTATAATCAATCAATTATTTGTACTGACTTCCAGAAAGATATCTAAGACTGCTATAGCAATAATTTCACCCACAGAGAAATAACGTGACAATTTTTATTTCTTTCACAGTAATCATCAGTCTTTGACAACATAAAACTATAGTAAATTTGCTACCGAGGAAAACAGTTATTTGTTGGTTAATTGCAGAAGTAATGATCAGAAAGGAACCTACAGCTGGTCAATTTGAAGTATGGTAAGTTAATTGATTTTGAAATTTCAAAATTATTTTTGTGATATATAATATTAAGAAATATAGTTTCAAATCATAACAATAGTCTGGTTAAATTGTAGAATAATATATCAAGAAAACCGAAGGGTAAAGCAAGATTCAATCGGATCACACTCGGCTATTTCCGCGTCTTTTTGAAATTTTGACTTCGAGCACTGCTGACGAGTTGTAAATAAAATGGCCATACAGTGCATCAACTTGATATTGGTATTTTGTAATACATTTATTCGTAAACGTAGAGAAGCATCGAGGCTGATTTCACGGAAATAGCCGAGTGTCACCCGCTGATTGATTCTTGAGACAACACAACGTAGGAATCAACGTAAAAGACAAAAAGCCAAGAACCGAAGAGAGTTTAAGTCAAATGCTCCGGAAAGGAAGCATCAGTATGTGTCAAGACAACCCCTACGTTGTCCTTTGTCAGTCTTGAAAACGAATCCAGAGTAGAATTGCCGAGATCCGAAACTCCCAATCCTAAAAACAAGCCGACAAACTCGAAACATACCAAATGCATGAACATCACCCGTTCCCCCTAAAACAGCAACAACAAAAAGCAAATTCTTATACTTCAGGAAAAACAGAATTCGCTGCAGGGGCTCGTGAAAAGTAAGCGTACTTTTGCACAAAACAAACGTTATATCTACTATGCATACAGGAAAATAATTAGTTTTTTTTCTTTTTTTATTGTAATGACGGTCGCGATTTTACGGATATTAAAATTCCGACCAATCCGTACTTCTTTTACAAGTGTTTATCGGAATTAGTATATTATTTAGTATAAAATATATCAAATTATCATTTAGATTGAAATCTGAACTGTTGTACAAGCTAGTGCATTTTACATGCATCTAGTGTCAGTTCTTGCATAATTAAACATTGTACCAGAAATTCACCAATTAAAGACGAATTCGCTGACGTAAATTTGGTTTGGTTACATGTACTTAGAAATTAGTTTTTTGTAATTAATAAAATCTACCAGTTGGCATGTTTAATTGCAATACGGACGTTTTAAAGAAAAGCTCGATGCGATCATTTACGTTTACCGCACCGAGAATCAGGTTATGCAAAATGAAATAATTGTGAAGAAATAATATAATTTTAATTTGCTTTTGAATCTTTTGCGTAGTGCTCTTATAATGTTTACAAAATAGAATATTCGAGAATACCAAAGACATAGACGGATATCGTTAACTCTTAAAGACAGACAAGTTGATGGCTTACGACACGAGGCACTATTCCTCTCTTGAGTAAATGAACTTTTGAACGAGGACAAGCTCAGGTGTCTTTACCATTTTCACCATGTCTTTTAGAGTTTTTTCTATTTACCTCTCACTTCATTGATTTTCTCACACATTCTTGTTTGTCCTTGGTACGTGACAGGTACACATTTTTCTGGCTTGTATCTCTATTCAATTTAATATCTATCCTATTGAAATTAATTGCAACAGTTCTTTACAAAGCACTTTAATACAAATAAAGAGACAGGTTAAAGCATTTATGTGTATTGGAGATAATTGAAGACTATTGACAAGGAGATTACAATTGTAATATTGGTTGTAATTAATTAATACCTGTTCGATTGATAGGTGATTGAAGGTTTATGTACCTTTACGATCAAAAGACTAAATCCATCCAAGCCTTTAATACCGTACTTTAATATTTTGCCATTTTATTCAATACTAAACATTATATTTTGCCAATAGATCAACACAATTAAGTATAAAGCAGTAAATATGTGTATCATGGGGGTCAAATGTTCAATACACAAAGAATTATAAGACGTAGATCTTCGTGTATCAACGCTAACGATCAGAGGTGTTCTTTTTGTGGATACAATACACATTCTAGATTGATTAGTCTAGGATGAAGTTAATTGTGAATAGTTATTAATATGACGAGGAAATAATCAGCTCAGGAGGTTTTATTTATTAGCAGGTAAGAAAAATATTTTCCTGTTTTTATTTATTTATTTTTTTGTCAAGAGGTTAATAGTATCACAAGTATGCTTAATACGGGTGTACCACAAATAAGAATATTGCGATGTCATTGGTGATACATTTAAAAGATAATTCGTTATCCATTCGTGTTTATTAAATCGAAAAATAATGTTAGTAAAATCTGTGGTGTTTACCTGTATGAAGCTGAATATGTATCCTCTCGCACTGTCGATCCATTTAAACTCCGGGGTTGGGGGCTGTGCCGCTGGGATTGGCGTCTCAGAAGAGGGAGAGACGATTTGGTTTTTACAACCCCAACGTTTAATTATTTAAAAGATTCGTGCATTCAAGTTTGAAAAGTCCAGTGGTTTTGTTATAAGCTCATTTCAAACAGTGCAAAATTGTACTATGACTATCGCCATGGTTAGTGGATGGCTGTAATTTATATGATGACAGTTTTGCCCTATACATCCGATATTTGTCATTCCCTAGTTTGAATGGTCTGTTCGAAGTGATGTCACTTATACATTAAAAGGAAAATTAACAATTTCTTGCGGTAAAGACGCTTTACGCTATTTATTTTATTTTTTCTGTGGTAGGGTTCAAGTCTTTTCATCGAAAAATTTTGTTATCATTTCTGCTTGCATATTCAATTGAAATGAGTTCAGTTTGAATACCTGTACGTAGTGTACTTTGACGTAAACAAGGAAATTACTTTGGAATGGTTAATTACTTTTTCAGTAATAGCATAAACATATCAACCACACGTGCTCGAAATTACTACGAAAAGATGATACATTAGGTTTAAAATAGCATAGCAAAGTTTTTCTTAAGGAAGAAAATGGTATATGACAAATGTTAAAAACTGCAAAATCTTTAGAAATGTCAGAATTGAAAACAATAGTGTTTCAGTCTGAAAAAGTTTGAATGATTCGTCTTTAGTAAGTGACAAGCTCGGTTACCTTGTATGATATATGTAATACTTGATTTTTCATTTTAACTGAGCCTTTTGCTTTTCTTCATCGAAACCACATGGGCTGTTTTGCAATTCCAGCCCTCAAAGAAACTATCAGAAAACAAGGGCCTGGGTGCTCTATGTAGTTTATTTAATCTTACTGTACAGATCACTGTAGCCTATTACCTATACTGTCAGAGTTCGTGCATGACTTTGCTCCATACAAAAAAAAACGTGTTGCGTTACGTGATAAGGCTTGACAGTCACCTGCCAAAGGTCGGTGGTTCTCTGCGGGTACTCCGACTTCCTCCATCACTTAAACTGACCGCCGCGATATGACTGAAATATTGTTTAAAGTGGCGTTAAACCACAATCTAACAAACAGAAAAAAAAACGAACTGAAACACCAGGGAAAAATTAATATCATGTCTATTTACTTCCGTTTCAAAGAAATAATTTATGTTAGTCGTCGTAGCGCGTCGATTTGTAAATTTCAACCAGTTTCACTTTACATGTACAATGACGTAGTTTTACTGTTTTCAACCAATATGTAAAAGATGAAGGTGGTGAGGAAAATAAAATGATTTAAGTTTTTTAAACCGATTATAATTAAAATCCAACACAAACTAGTTTCCGTTTCTTACTGTTTACAATGATCGAGAAAACAACATCCATCCGTCAAATAAATATCATGTGTTTAATTATATATTGATGGTATTATTGGTAATAATGACAAAAACAGATTTCTTCACGTGATTTCTTGTTCTCCAGTTATATCATATATATACCCTCTTCATTTTTGGCGTGATTGAATCATCAATAATAAACATGTGTCTGTTATGTTAAATCAAAAACTTTTTACATAGAAAAAGGACATGTGGTATGATTGTTCATGAGACAGCAATCCTACAGGTGTAAATCTCAAACGTCTTCAGGTTGCCCTAAGGCCTTCAATAATGGACACATTTTAATCAAAATATTTTTAAAAGCAAATTCATCTTTGTATTGGGCCATAGTTGTGTTTTACTTTGTTTTGCGTCCGCGTGCTGGTAAGTTTTGTTGTAACTCCGGTAAAAAACAAACACAAAAATATTTCCGAAAATCATTGGTTTATCAAGTAGGTGAAATTTCAATTGCTTTGTCCATACAGGTGTCAAAACACTAATTCCGCACATACAAAAATAGTGCTAAAAATACACAATAAAGTCCCATTCAGTACGCCGTATCTTCAAGGAGAGTAAACGAATTTTAATAAGTGAAATTTTATTTGAAAGATATAGACGCTTTGGGATGAATTTGAACCCATGTTTGATCAGTTGTAGGAGTGATTTGGGATATGACGGCATGTTCCAACAACGCGTCGCTAACGAAGGTTTTCAGGAAGTAAAAATGCCTTTTTCTATAGGGGGCTCGCCATGGGAGTCAGTGTTTCACTAGAAGACTTTAAACATATTATGATTTTTTGTGTGATTATAGCCATGACACGTACGAATCTTTGTACATATGGTCTTTGCCTAGTTAAAGTTAAGGTAAAAGGGCTAGACGAATTTAAAAATTCTCGAATTTAGTTGAAAATCTTAAAGAAATGAATTAGTGTTTTTTCTCCTACATAAAATAATTGCTGATATTCAATTTAGCATTTTTTATCAATATAAAATTTGTCAAATTAGATTGATTGCAAAAAAAGATTTCAACTTTTATAATTTGGTGTTAGACTGTGTGATATATATATTCCTAAGGCTGTGTTTTTTTATTTTGTGTGTGTTTTTAGTCCTGGCTGGTTGGTAGGTTTCAAAAAATTTGACTGGACGCAAAACAAATAAAAAAACAGACACAGCCTTACCAATTGTGAAAATGTGTGGATTGCAGGTAAAACAAAATGTTCATTTCGTACGCAGTGAAATTTAGGCATTTGCATTCGATGTTTTTCCATTTTTGTCATTCTGTTTGATAAAAGAGAGAATTGCAAGGTTGCAACTATATTTAAGAACTTGTTTCTTTTAAATATTATATGTCAGGCGTAATATTAAATCCTAATGATTAAATCTGATAATTCAGTATAGTTTAATCGTGCAGTTCAAATCTAGAATTTTGCAATTTCATATGATGTTTTATGAAACATACGACATTACATGATGCCTGATCATTTTGGCGCTCCAGTATTTTTTATGAGGTGAATACGCAAGTTAAATTTTGATCTTTGTGACAATAGTAAAATTAAACGTGCATTTACTTCCTGAATATTTTACTAGAAGGCCTTTTAATAAAAATAGTTTTGCATGTTAACGTGAAATTATCTTAACCAGATTTCAAACGTAAGTTCATTGCTGAATTTAAATTTGTAACCAGACCTGTTCGTGTTTAATGACGTAAATGAGGGACTTACTTTAATCTCAGAAAAGAACATGTTTAATACTTTTACAATTATAATTGTAAATGATATTCTATACAATAACTCTACAAAATATTCTTTAAGCATGGGTATATAATTTGACGATCGCAGACAGTTATTAGAAACACATGGAAGGATTTTCAGGAACAAAGAAAGGATGTAATCATCTTTATGCCACAAGACCCTTTTAGTAGTTTAATTCCATTCAGATGCTTAACCATCATTAAAATTTTTTGTTTGAAAGGTTTTACTTTTGTTTGGCGATTTCCTTATAGGTTTATGTTTTTATTTTGAATCTTTAATATATTTACTCCTTTGATAAGTGGTACAATAAGCTTTGGTTCTGCACCCTAACCTTTACTACTGCTTTCCTTTCCCGACCACCTGAGTTCACCCAAGGTTTTTTGGTGGGACCATAGTTTTGTATTTTGTTTATTTTTATAAATATGTGTGTCATGTTCCGTCTTGCTCGTGTTCTCGAGATTGCCGTGTCTGTCGACGTTTCCCTTTTGTCTGACCCTTCGGATTTCTTTCGCCTCCCCTCTTTACATTGTGTATACACCAGCACTCAACATTCTTTCGTAAAGTAAGCCGAAACTCAGCTCCAAGATTTATAAAAAAAGACTTTGTCTAAAATGAAAAACCAATGTATAATTTTTTAACAGATCTTGAGTTCTGAATTTGCTTGTGTGCTTACAGACAAGGCACAATATATTCAATAAAAAATGCAAATGAGATCACGTTGGTAAATTGTCACCTATATGTAAGTTAATTCAAACGTTGAATACTGTGTTTACATCCAAAGTTAAGTCTTCAACAACGCATTTAAATGTAAAGTAATAGACATTTTAAAATATAACCATTTGAATCAATCAGACATTGACAGTTCATCATAAAGTCATTTAAAATCTGTTTAAAATTAAGCCGATTAATATACTCATTCAAACATTGGTCATCCCCTGTATTCCTGACAAAAATAATTTTAGAAAGAAGTCGTCCAATACAACTTATTTGATATGAAAATGAAATGATATGGGGTAAAGGTCAAAGAGACTGTACTCCAACGACAAAAAAAACAGATGGGTTTGGAGGTCTCCACAAGACCTTCAACAATGGTGGAATACCAATCCTTGTGAAAAGCTGTAAATTGCCCCAAATAAAAAATCGTGTTTACGTAAAATAATACGTAATAATGTTAGAAACTCCAATATTGATTAAATGATAACACGAAAGTATATCTTAGGTCCGTAGACGCAGAATAAACATGACACGCCCCAATATTGACAAAACAAAGTGATATAAAATGAAATTCTATACAAATATTTTTCTTTTGTGGAAAAAGACATGTTTTCACTTATCAAACATAGATAAATCTTTCTATATGATAATAAAGTACTTTTGTTCATGATCGCAACATAGATGATGGAATTACGTTTGATTAACATATCTATGAGTTATTGACCACCGAAGATATTCTGACAGTGTCAAGTGATGTTACACACTGTTGACAAGAAGTAGACCAAGAACCTTCACCGGGTATCTCATCACAATCGATAGATCTTTGCTTCTCGAGATGTTATCTTTGTTAATAGAGTTGCTTGCAATCACACACACCCTCATATTGAGGAAAATATCTTCTGTGAATGACGAGAATTTCTGAATGTAAGACCAATATTATACGTAAATGTAAAATAAAATAGTGTCCCCCATGAAATATTGTCCACTAAGACTATTTTCGGCCACTCATGACTGTGGTATTTCTTGACAGAGATTACTAACAAGGGAAAATAACTGCATGTTGGAAAAAGTCAGTTTTTCGGCATCTTATATTGTTTGAAGAACATAATGTACAAGGTACATTGCAACAGCTACTGAAACTTCTGTATAGAATACCCATGTGAAAGATCAAAAGTGCAAAGTCCAAAGATATAAGACAAATTTGAAACAAACTAAAAGATAAAACAAAAACAAAAGAAACAAAGGCTTGGAATCTACAAACTCCTTTACAAAACATGAATGGGATCATGTGCTCATGAAGGGTAAGCATCCCCTATCTGGCACGCAACACCAATCGTGAAATCTTTAAACTCTAATCTTTAAGTTACATACTATCTGCAGACGAGGTTAATCAGCCAAGCAATTACTTTGCTTTACAACAAAGTCAGACTAACTTGTCGATATTTATCACAAGTTTGTATTTTATCCCCTTTAACGAATGCTGGATTATTCTACTGTCGTGAAGATTAATGTTTGTTTCTGGGCAGGGTATACTACCTAAAAAGATAAATTCAAAACGTGTTTCTAGGGAACATCTTTAATAAAAATTGTGTCCGAAGAATTATCAACCGATACCATCGTTCCCTAAGATAAAGTCGGAGGATGGAATAAAACACATTGATGACCATGAAATATTGTCCTCTTGGTTTTTGCCATAGAAATTACACAGGACACTTTTTGGCTTACTCATCCACTAATATGCTGTCTATTTGTCCATTAATACTCTTTGAGAAGTAATAATTGACCATATGGCTAAGAATCATTATACTTATATACATGACACAGGGGATGCTTACCCTTCCGGGTGATTTCAGTTATCTTCTGGTTTGCATTAGAGTATGTATAACCCGAACTTCCATTCTTGTGTTTTTGGTCTCCCTTGCCGGGTCTCTCGTTAACTGTGGATGTTAAATTATCATTCCTAGATAGTTTTCTCTCCTTTATTTCTACGGTTAGTGTTCTGCAGTCTGGAGGTAATTTAGAAACGTGACAATAATTTCTATACGAAATATTGTAACATCGATATATTATTTCTGTTTCTTACTTTCAGAATCCTTATAATTACAGTTAAGGTTGATTATACAAGATTATTATTGTTAAAATTGCCTACATTTCTTTCGAACGTATATCTTTTAAATTTTCACTAACTTTTATCTTATGTTCTACTCTTCGGCGCATGTAGATTTGAAAACTGTGGATTTTATAATGACAGACTGATAATTTAACAATAAGCAGTTTGTTAAGGTGTTATTTAAGATAAATTAAAAAGACATGTGACTTTTGTATTTTATTTAGTTTATCTGTTGAGTCCAACGACATTGTAAATTTAAGCAAGCAATCTAAAAAAAATATGCTACCGAGTAGATCTCCCTACCGCTGGATATGCATATGGCTTCCTTTTCCAATTTGTGTGGATTCGAGTACATTTTATACCATGTTTGGACCTCTGTCTTCCTCTATTTGGTTCTTATGCTACCAATGAGAGGTAACTCATTAAAATTTGCATAGGTCAGCTTGTTACTTCAACATTCCCAATTAGTTTTGCTAAACAAAATGTTGTGAAATATGAAGCACTCAGGCATGATATAATTTTGATTTTTTGGTTGCTTACCGTTCCGAACCACCTGAGATCATCTCCAGTTTTTATAGTGGGGTTCACATTGTTCATAGTATTATCTCTGTGTTTAGATTTCTATGTACGGTATGTGTGATGTTCTGTTTTGTTCATATTCTCTAGATTACCGTTTCTGTCGACTTGCCCTTTTTGTCTGGCTCTACGGTTGACTTTCGCCTCCCCAATAATTGCAGCTGTTGCCAAACATTTTCATCCACTTCGTTCGTCTTTGGTCATGTCAAAAGGCTTTGGTATACTTGTATGATACTATTAAAGGCAAATTGCAAATCAAAGTTCAACAATTAAGTTTAAATTAATCGCCATATAGTAGCATATAGGAGAATAACAGAGTTTTACAAATCTAGAGATCTCTACATGGCCTTCGACATGGGTGGAATACCACCCCTTGTTAAAAGTAAAAGCTCTAAATCGCCCCAAATAAAAAACAGTGTATACGTAAAATAATACTCTAATAATGCTCTCACCTAAATGTTGTCAAAAAATGTAATGTAACGAAACAATAGACACAACGACAAACCTATGGCCACAATATTTTACTTGGGACAGGTACGTGAGACATATGATGCCGTTTCCCTAAAGTGAAATTCATCATGCTGTAAGGAGTAATCTCTTATCAGCAGCATAAGAATCAAATCGTAGGAAAACCGAAATCCAAGAACAGTAGACTTTATAGAAAACTCATTGGTGTGGAAGTCCGTGACATAACAAGTTTTGAAATGACTGATAAGTGCTTTCAATTTTTTGTTGAAGCAAAAATGTGTCGAAAGGTTCCTTGTCTCGTCATCTTGTTGTGTAAGTATAATGATGCTAACAGTACCCTCTGTAATTATTGCTGTCAATTTACAGAGGAAAATGTAAGTCGCAAACTATCGGGACAGACGAGGTTAATCAGAGAAATAATTGCTTCCTGTGCTTTAGAGCAAACTAACTTGTCGGTATTCTATCACAAGTTCGTTTTTGTCAAATTTAACGAATGTCGGACATTTGGTTTCAGGAATAGCAATGAAGACAGGATATTGACCCACAAAGAGTACAAAACGTGATTTTTATGGAACATCCCCTGTATTTCAGTATCCCCACCCATCAATATTCTGTGAGAACTTCTAATTGACCATATGCTAATGTAAATGTCCTCATTTTAGATGGATCATTATACAGTTATATAGGAAAGCGAATGCTCACCCTTACGGAAAACATTTGTCATTTCTTGTTTGTATATGTAAGAATTCATGTAGATTGTATCGTTTGGGTTGAATCAGAATGCTTAGACTATGGATTTTATATTATCTTCGATATATATTTTTCTCTCTTTTCTATACTTTTAAAGAAAGAATATGGAATATATGCCAGAGCGACATAATCCACATCTTTTCTAGATTTACCTTCATCAGAAACGCTAGGGATAAAAAATACGAAAGATTTCCCCCTCTCCAACATCTTCGTTATCCAAGGGTTTCACACAGGGTCCTCCACTCCTCAGCATCTTCGCTAGCCAAGGATTTCTTTCAGGCCCCCTCTCTTCAACATCTCCGTCATCCAAGAGTATC
>JARWCS010356810.1:0-10803 GCA_034783895.1 Geukensia demissa
CTGATTGGCTGAATAAACCAAAAATCTTCTTCTCTGAAACCTCTTGGCCAAATGTCAGGTGAGCGACACAGGCTCAGCCATTTGAGCCTGTAATTTTATATTATAATTTTTTCAATGGTAAGTAAATTTCAGTTAAAAATCAATGGCCGGCATTGATTGTGGGTTGAAATGCATAAAAAGGAAAAAAGGTCGAACAAGAATAATTCAGTTCTGGGATTATGTACGTAAATTATGAAACAACCTACATTACGTGTCTAAACTTCAATTGATGTACACTTTGCTTTGCTGGTCGGTCGTGAAAAGGTGTAAACTGAATATCCGGATCAGTTTGATGACGAGTAAAAGAAAATTACACAATATATGAACGTGCCGCTGTTGCTTTTTTAATTCTCGGTACCCAGCGTTTGCAATAATGGTTAAAAACACCGCTGGTATTTTTTTATTTCAAACTTTTAAAAGTTTTTCTGTTACGATTTTAAAGCAGGAATCGTATTTATTTAATTGGACAAACGTGCTCTGAATTCGTTATAGTGAATGAATGTGCTAATAAAAGCAAACAACGATTTAAATTATAGTTGTTATGTATCAATATATGAATAAATAGTAAGTCCATCACATTTTTAATTAGTTGACTGAATAAGTTTGTAAATGCTTATTTGCTATGATATCATATAAATTCATATGACAAGTTTCCATTTAACTTTCAACAGTTTATTCCAAATACAGATATACAATGTATGGTCAACGTTTGTGAACGGGCCTAAACAGAACAGATAAATCCTTCAAAAGACCATCTTTGCCCAAAGGAGTTGCAAATGTAAATATTAAAATGCAGATCAGATGAATATTTTAAATTTGCACAATTATCAGGAGTCGCACAATTTATTCTTAAAGTGGAAAATTATTATCCTGATGATACTATCTTTTTGACGCATATGCATCACGTTGAAATTTGTGTTCATAAACACGCTTCTTCGTAAAGTACATTCACATTCTTACTTACGTAAACACAAAGTACAAAAGAACTGCTTGAACCGGGTGTTCGTAAAATTCCATAAACTAAACAAGTTGTTGCCACAGAGCAAGGGTGGCTAACATAGCTTCTTGCATTTAAATAACAACATCGATAGTCGTAACTAATTATTGTTTTGAATTTATCAAAATTTTTATCATCCAATACTGTATGATCTTTAAGGACAGGAAGGAAAAGGTGATGGCATTTACTTAAGTAATTACTAAGTAAACAGCACATTCTGCCAGACCTTAATGAGCAATTTATGTCGCAATAGTTCTTATGAAGTAGTTCCCATATTCAAAGATAATGTAACATATCCTATTTGTAAACAAGCCCTCCCTCC
Organism: Geukensia demissa; assembly: GCA_034783895.1. Taxonomy (NCBI): domain Eukaryota; kingdom Metazoa; phylum Mollusca; class Bivalvia; order Mytilida; family Mytilidae; genus Geukensia; species Geukensia demissa. The sequence goes on from JARWCS010356810.1 coordinate 1,359, forward strand.
CTATATAAGTAAGATGTGAGGGGTCACTAAGGTAGAATCTATGCTTCCACTGCTCCTGACAAGGTAAGGGGATTCAACTTACTGCAACCACTTACATGGTAGAATGTCTAACCAAACTCACACAAAACTTATTAGAAATGGTTATATTTTCTATACCAGAATTATTCATTATAATTTTTTTAATTGTTATTATCCTTTTATTTTATAATAATCATAATAAAACAGATAATTATAACAATTAAAAATAAAAACAATATAAATCAATTTATTGTTTTATTATTAATTGTTATTTTTATTTGTTTTATTTTATAATTCTTTTTTAATTATGTTTTATTTTGTTTTTATCTGGTTATTTAAAATGGTGATAAATAATACTAATTCTTTTGTTACTTATTTTCTTTATAAATTTCGCAGATACTAATATTTTTTTCAGTATGAAGTGTGATAAAATAAATGTGTCCCCAACTACTGACTTTTTGAAGTTTAAAAGTTAAGTTTAAGCAAAAGAGCTGTAAAATTTCAGTCTGACATTATCCCCAACATCCAGCTTAATGGAGTAAACATTCAGACTTGTGTCTTTTTTTAATTTAAATTGATTTCAGAAATCCAAAGCTTCCAATTTAACACACATCAGAACCTATATTAATAAATATATAATAACACTTTTGTGTAACACTTTTGAATTCCATAATTTTGCATATTATTGAAATTTTATTATTTAAAAAAGCTACCTAAGAAAATCTGACGATCTTCATTTAAAGAAAGACGTTGCTTTAGTTTCTCTATTTAAGGAACAACTTATTGAATGACATGATAACAGTAAACGTCAGATTTAAATGTTAAAATTTTCAGTTTTTCACAAAAACCGAATCAAATGTCAAACGTTTAAAAATATATTAAACATTAATTGCTCTCGAGCAGGACCATTTGCTAAGCGGAACACATCATCGTTTGAAAAATAATGGTAATTGGCCATCATTTTGCAACCTGTTGTCGGAACTGTCAAGGCATCCAATTTTATCAGCGGAGTGTATTCCATGCCAAATTGACAATCTGTTTCACAAATGAAACATCTTTTTTTTGTCCCTTGAATATTTTTTATTTATGCTTTGTTCCTATTGCATAATTTTGACAAAATAAGGAAATTTGACGATGAACGTTTACTGACGTCATGATTAAGTATTGAAAAAGTTAATTCAAACGCATCGCTGTAGACTAAGTTTTCCTTGATAGGTTTGTTTTATATGTCAAATTCTAGGTTTGAAGAAACATACGATAATTTCATGTGCTGCAGTTTTTTAGCAGTTGTATCAACAAAATGAATTCGGTCAACGTGTTCTTTATTATAAAACAGATAGCGCCTGAGAGATAATAAGTCAAGAAAAAAGTCGTAAAATACTAGACAGCAGGAAAAAAAACGGAATGAACGGTTATCTCGTGGTATTTTGTTTTACTCTCGGTTGTGTCAGATGGTTTTCGAATGGCCATACGTTTTTCAGAATCCGTAAAAGTACATGCGTTTACATTTAATTCTTTGAATTGTGGCTACTGCATATCAAAGTCGTAAGCGCAACCAAAAACATGTGATAAACTCAAATTGGACCTTAATATGAACAAAAGAGTAAAAAAACATAATTTTTAATTAATTTACTAAATTCATCAATCCCAATGGGCAAGATACTTTTTCAACCAACAAAAGGATTCCAGTGTGCGAACTAAATCAAAGAATAAATATAGCATGCCACTATAATATCATAGTTCGTTGTTTTTTATTTCCGCAAAATATTTTTTCCAAATTCCTCAATACATGTAAATATGGTAAACAAAGTTCAATACACATGTACTTTATTTTTGCAATATTAGGCAAAGTAATACTCAACTATTGATGAACTTTAAGCCGATGATTCAGTCGAGATATGCAAAATAATAAAAAAGGAAAAGAAACTATAATTTAACGTATCACGTGACAGATAATAAAGAATTAATTGATGCAATAGGAAATTTGATGATAATTTTTTGTGACTTTTATCTCAAAACCCATAGGTAAAATAATGCACCACTATTAAGAATTGTCTCAAAACTTTTTTTCAGAGAATTATTACAGTTTTCATAAATCTGTTTGAGGAGAGAACTCGCACATTTAAGTTATAATCATGCAAAAATTCAACAATTTTACAAGAGATTATAAATGTCCTATATAAGAAGAAATATTTTTATAATTATTGTGTAAATGTTTTACTTAATTTACTCTTCTTCGACCAATTTCATGTGTTTTCAGTATATGTGGAAATGAAAAACAAGCCGAAAAATGTTTGAAAATGTGCGGTTATTTTCTAATTTTGGCAGATTTCGTGTCGAGTTACTATAATATTCGACAATTTTAATCACAGAACTCCGTCTTAAAATACACATACGCGAAAATACACAAAACATGTAAAAATGAAGACTGGGTACAGGCACGCTTTATATTCCCGGGAATAAAAATGTCTAAAAAGATTGCTTTTTTTTCTGAAATTCATTCGAAAATCCGAATTTTACCAAAATAATGCCGTTTTTAGACTAATTCTTATATGAATAAAAGTTTTCGATGATAACAGTTCTCAAAATATGCTGTTTGATTTTTTTTTTATAAAAAGCATTTTTGGGCATAAATAAGGTATTTTATTTCCCTCTCCTTTCTTACTATGTTAGAACCAAAACACCAAGATAAATTTCTCAAACCGATTTTATCCCTATATTGTAATGAATGACAAAAGGAAATCCCTAAAGTGTAAAGGTAAATATTAAATGTCCGATTAAAAAAATCTTACACTTTTACCATTAGTCTTAGAGACAGCTGCAAGATGAAATGATCTTTGAGTAAATAGTCACTGTCAAATTCAACAATAAATGATGTATCTAATTAAAGCATATATATTGAAAATTAATGACTTTGTAAACTTTCTTTTAGATCGCTCAGGATGGCGGACACACGGAAGCTTTTAGTACTTATCTATATGTTAAGTTTGTCTTTCGGGCAAGGTAAGTTTACCTGTCTTATCTCAACTTCCCGTGAAATAAACGATCGTATATAGTATAAAGTGTTCAATTATCTGCATGTTTATTTACTCTTATAGATAAAATATAAAACAAAGAATAAGAAACTGTGAAGTCTTTATCAACTGATCATGGTAATAATTACTCGTTGAACAGTACAAGAACATACATTCTAAAGTGCACATTTGAAGTACTTAATATCACGAGGTCCCTTGATCTTTATATCTGTAAAAACCGACGATAGGTCCAGATCATAAAATGCTCTTATACACAACAGATGGTTTGCCTCTATAAGACTATGCAAGGCAAAGCGCGTCTGATCAGCATTTTCTTTAAACGGTAACCTAAAGACACATATCTATCACAACCTTTTATTTAATCAAAAAATCAAACTATATTTTCATTTTGAAATTTACACTTTGTCATTAAATATAACAGCAGATTTTGAATTATAAATGTAAATTGCTATATGTTGTTAGGGGGCCGTTGAGCTCACAAACATGTTTAATCCCACCCTTCCACATACCCGAATTATGTGCCTGTTCCAAGCCAGAAACCAAGATTCAAAATTCAAGATTTCAAAATTTTATTTTCTCTCAGACAGTTTACACTGTAACAAGAGGCAACCATATATACAAAAACACATTATACAATGGCAGACAAGACAGTGCGACAACCTGAGGTTCAGTGGTATCGTTGTTTACTGTTCAGTGGTATCCTTGTTTACTGTTGCTCGTTTTACATTGTAAACTTAATCGACATATTATTATTGTAAACCGTGGATGTTTGTAATTTTTATACTTTTTGGGTGGCCTCTCTCGTTGAAAATCATACCACATCTCTTTCCGGTATATCGATAGAGAGAAAATAGGGAATTGAAGCAGGTTTTATTATAAATTATATAAGGCTCATTTGGCTTATTGGGTCTGATATTCTATCACCCGTATTTCGGGATTTTATTAAGTTAACGTCTCGATTTTAACATTTAACTTATGTTTTGACTTTAAAAGGGCTGCATGTATTTGGGTAAGGATATTCGGTGCTGTATGTTAAAAATAACAAGGTTGTTAAAGGTTGTAATAACGCTATGACCTTTCATAAGCAGAAAAAGATGATGGGTCAGATTTTTTAAAATATAAACATTTGAAAATTTGGCGGGAAAAGGATTTCTCTTGATTTTTCACAGGTTTTTGTCTTAACAGGTTCTATCTATTGAAACTAATTAAGAAATAAACAGGATTCATGTAAACTTTTCAATGGCCATGTTAAGGTGTTGAGAGGCTTGATGTTTTATCAGGAATTCCACCATGAGCTTGCTTTAAGTAACTGCGGGCATTCATTAAGGATGTATCTTCTATTTGCATGTATTTTTGTTAAGCATATTTTTTGTAATTAAAATACTCTCTAGTCGGATTGGTTGACTTTCAGTTTGATTTTTTCCTTTGACCACTCGTTAGGGGAGGGTTGAGTACCCACTAAATTAGTTTAACCCCACCATCGTCTCAAGTGCGTGTGCCGAGTCAGGAATTGTGGTCATAGTTTGTCTTTGTGTTTATTGTTCAGTTACATTTAAATTTTTGATAATATTGAGATAAGAGTAGTATTATTTTACAAATACACGATTTTTTTATTTGGGGTGATTTAGAGCTTTTCAGAAGGAGTGGTATTCCACCCTTGTTGAAGGCCTTTTGGAGACCTCTAGATTTGTAAATTCCTCTGTTTTTCTTGAGTTTGGAGTGCAGGCTCTCTGACATTACCCCATATCTTTTCATCTTCATATTATGAAAAGAAAATTTGAGTCTCTATAGGCACAACATATTAATGCTATGAAATAGATAAAACCCGAGGAGATGGAGTATCTGACAAAAAGGACAGAACATGAGCAGCGAACATCCTTAATGCCATTTGCACGATAACGTAAAACAAACTATTCAAAGTAGCCACGCTGCATATCTCCACGATACTCTGGTGTTTGATAGTATAATGTGAACTAATAGAACAATATTTTTATGGAACTTGTCTTTTCATGCTGACTTTGAATATTTATTGCGGGGACCTGAACCTTTTTTTGCGACACCTTGTAATTTTCAAACTAAGAAGGTTTTGGTCAGCTATTGGGAGGACAATATAACTCGACTTTTGAAAACAGATAAGTCAATACATAGTTCATGAAGGGATCGAATGTTGTTTTGGCATAAGGATACTATTAAAACTAATGTACCCTTGAAATACCTGTGTATCCCAGCCCTGGGGCATTATCAGAATTTCGAAACCTTTGACACAGTCTACAGCTCAAGTGCAATTACTGAGCCAAGTTTCAGTTCCTTATTCCATATAACCTGAGAGGAGCAGCATGCCAAAGGAACTATTTATTCTATGGCTATCTGTAAGTCCAGCCCCAGGTGCGCTTTTGAACAAAGAATTCGAAGATACCAAAGGGACAGACAGAAATCGTTGAGTTAGCACACAGACAAGACCACGGACAACAAAATGAAACGAAAGACAAGCATAACACACACAACACACTACACTGAAAACTAAAGCTGAAAATCCGAAACCTTCGGCACAGTCCCCACCGATAGTGTAATCAATGGCAAAAAAATCACCTTTCTTTGTCTAGTTTTTGCTGGCAAAATATGACCCCGCGCTAGAAAAATAAACGTGATGAATTACTTGAAAATGGCTATTAAAACGCAGTCGGATTTGATAACCACTTTATCACCAATATCACGGTTGTGAGGAAAACTTGCTTGGTCCTTGGTATATTCATATACCTTTTTCGAATTTTCCTGCCAAATATGACGTATGTGTACACCAGGACAAAATAAAAAGGTTGCATGAACAAATAAATTGGGAGAATCCCCGCTGACATTCAAGTGGATGCGAACACCCATTGAACATCAACTCTCGCTGCATCCGATTATAGTAAAAGGATTAGAAATGTTTGGAAACGAGGAATTTTTAAATCAAATGATCGTCAAATGTTTAAGGGAAACTAGCAAAGTTCACATAGATAAAGTCTTCCCTAAAGCGGCAAAATGTAAGAAAGCCTATTTACAATTGAAAGATCACAAAACAAATATACAAACTATAATTTAATCAATACTTTTTTGCAATTGATATAGAATAATAAGGACGTATTCCAAGCAAATTCTTTGACATATACTCTTTCAAATCGTACAAAATGTCTTTATTTAACATTAACATTTAATTGTTTTGATATAATAGGACCTCCTGACAATGTCGGACGAAAGTTTGTGGTGTCATTTATGGAAAATGATAAGTATACCAACAAAGTTTTCCCTCTGGAACTTTACCTCACTACTACTGAGAAAAGGTCTGTGACTGTCAAAATTACCTCTCCTAAATGGACACAGCCACCTGTTTCTAAAACTGTTACACTAACGGCAGGTCAAGTAGTAAAGGTCGATATTAGTGATCAGTTTCGCATGCAGGGAAGTTTAAAATCTTCCAAAGTAATCTCCGTAGAAGCGGACGGTGATATTGCCGTTTACGGCGGTAATAAAGATGACTATTCAAATGATGTTTTCTGTGCTATTCCGGTAGACGCTTTAGGAAATGAATACTATGCCATGTGTTACGGTCCAGCTTTTCGAAAAACTGAGCTCGGAGTTGCTGCAACTCAAGATGGTACGGTGGTAAAAGTGACGCTTCCAAAAACACCAAATATGACAGTAGATTTCGGAGGAAAGTCTTATCATGGAGGTGACCAAATTACGGTCAACCTCGATAAGTACGAAAATTTTCAGATGCAAAGTGTTGGAGACTTGACAGGAGCTCACATTGAAAGTAACCACCCAATATCTGCATATAGTGGAAACATTAAGACAAATATCGGATCCGGAAATTTTCAGGACCATCTTGTAGAACAACTGACACCAGTAGATACGTGGGGAAAACGTTTTGTAACAGCCCCAATTCCAAAGAGAACTACTGGAGATTACTTTCGTATTATAGCGAGCAAGGACAACACTGTAGTTAACATTGCTGGCATGCCATCGTTTACTCTAGCTAAAGCTGGCGACTGGAAGCAAATTACTCTTCCGTCTAGCTCATATAAATCAATCAATGCAACAAAGCCCGTGTTTATGGCACAGTTTGTGTTAAGTCAGCTGAATGCACAGGAACCCGCAGATCCGTCCATGATGATCGTACCACCATATGAACTTTTTAATTCGGGATATACATTTGCAACACCAGAATACTCACATCCAGAATATTTTCAATACGAAAATGAGGTATTGCTTGTAATTGATGCTGCAAAGAAGGACGGGCTGCTTTTGGACGGGAAACCATTACCAAAAGGAACAAAGTGGAATCCAATCGAAGGAACAACACTTGTAGGGACTTACGTAGATATTCCTAAAGGATCACACACTGTTGTACACAAAGATTCCATCACTACCTTTGGAAGTTATCTTTATGGTCACGCTTATCACGAGTCCTATGCTTTTCCAACTGGCATGAGATTGGCAAAAATCAATGCGGTGAGTAAATCTGGTTTCCAATAGAAATTCGGTTTATTTGCTTCATGAACAATTTAAAACACATTTATCTAACCGTTTATCCATCTTTCGAATCATAGTCATAAAAGAACAAATTTCATTGAAACAGTATTTTATAGTGATTAGTGATTATTTGAATATTTCTTCAAAACATGCTGATATTCTCATTACTTTTATTGCAATTAAAATTTTAAAAATATTTTTCAAATTAACAGAACAGATTAATCCCAAAATCATAAAATGACACGTATCAGGGTGTTTCTTTTAATTTATATGCATCTTATAACAGGTAAATTAATGCAATTTTAGAAAAACCAATCAAATAACACAACATTTTAAGAAAAAACTATTCTATCGTTGTTACATAATCAACCCGATTTTGTATCGTAGCCATGTACACCAACGACACCTGTTGATGGCGATGGGTTAGATAATGACTGTGATGGCAAAATAGACGAAGAATTGTGTACCCCTGATAACAATAAACAAGGTAGACCATTTATGTTACTGAACACAATACAACTGCAATGTTTAAAATCTCAATTCTGTAATATGATAGGCTTTCTATATCTTCTGGTTCTTTTATTTAAAATTAATGTCTAGTTTGTTTCTTTTTTTAATCACTATTCTTCTTGGTTCTGAAGTTATCATTTTAGTAAAAATAAACGACATAATTAATTTTTATTACCTGATGAGTGATATGATACTTTTTTATAGATGACGATGGAGATGGAAAAATAGACGAAGACTGTGTAAAACCTGCTCCGAGTATGTAAAATTACATCATTCAGTATATCGTAAACCATTGTTTCGTCAAATTCTTTATTTGTACTTTCACTGAAAAACGTATTTTTCTTCACAAAACTAAGATGCTCTACTTAATGTTAAATGTTATACAATGTTTTTTTTTCTCGTATTTTATATTGATGTATTTTATAGACTACAAATAAGTTTATATCAGGTCATTTTCTATTCACTGTTTTACTTGGTTTTAGTTGATGGTGACTGGGGTGACTGGAGTCCATGGTCCGGTTGCTCAGTTACTTGTGAAAAAGGTGTTCAACTTCGAAACAGATCATGTGATAACCCGGAGCCAATGTACAATGGAACAGACTGTGTCGGCAAAGATCAGGAAAGCAAACCATGTGACATGGGCAAAAATTGTCCACGTAAGTCATTTTGTTTTAGTTAGATATTGAATTCGACAGTTAGTTTTAGAATAAGAAGTATCAAAACCCTTATCCGAAATAAAAACAAGGATAGATAAACATGAGCTAATGTTTTACTTACATTAGACATTGAACTGTATATGTTCTTTTTTTATTTTAAAACAGAGGTTAGGAAAAAAATGACTAAAATCTTAACCGAAACTATTGACCTATATTTACCGTTATTTCTCTCTTTTCACAGTTGATGCTCTTGCTGCTTGTAAAAACAACCCACGTGGTATGTTGGCCAACCCAGTTGACTGTGCACAGTATTACGACTGTAGTCAGAAGAAATCTTCAATGGGGCAGGATTATCTCAAAGAATGCAAATATCCTGACTTGTTTTCACCAGTAACTAAAAAATGTCAAGATTTCCAGACAGTAAAGTGCGATAAAAGACCAGAGCCGCAAGCACCATGTAAATTGGTTTTATATTGTTTATCTTACTATGTGTATTTTGCATAATCTCATCAAGATATTATTGTTTGTCAGAGTTTAATACAAAGCCATACCAATAACATTAACTACCATTTGAAAAAGAACAATATTTATACGAATGTATTGTTATGTTGTTAGATAGAAATAAGGCTCTTATTAAGTCCAGTGTAGAATACCCATGTGAGAGATCAAAAGTACATAGTCCAAAGAGACAAGACAAATTTGAAACAAACTAAA
>JARWCS010356821.1:0-18751 GCA_034783895.1 Geukensia demissa
TTATCTTCCAGACAAAAAACACCAAGTTATAAAAAAAGTCAAGCCTGACACTTAACTGATCATTTCTTATATTTCTCTAGATTTCTTAAAAACTCTAATTATCTCTACTCATTACTTGATGTTCCACTTTGATTTAAAGACATGTCAGTATTTCTAAAGATTACTTGTTTTTTTCAAAAATTTGAGGAATCAAAGTTATCCTTGGATCTTTTGACACTTTCCCTGCATGTGAGGGGAGGTAACTCACCTGGAAGAACAGAATGATCCTCTGTACTTCTTATCTGTACCATGAACATATGAATACCATGACACTTCCCCTGGGTATACAGCTGGGCAGCAACCACACAGAAATTACTGGTCTTACCCACTAAAATTTATATAGGTACATGTATTACGGAGGTGATCATTAAAATGTTTCCAGGCATGGGTAAGAATACAGAAGTACTTCAGTCCTGTGAATTCAGTAGTTAATGATATTTTGTCTACAGAAATTTAGTCAACTTAGTCATATTTGGTGGAGTTATCTCCACTTTACTGTTTTTTCTTTACTGTGCAAATCTTGTATTTCATTTCTTCTATTATTTGTGTTAAAAATGAAAACCAAGCTTGTTTTTGTAAATGTCATAACATTTTAAATTTGAATTTATGCAATATTATGTGTGTTTTTGTGGTCCATGATTAACTTATATCTAAAATTGTGTCTGATTCTTAGAGAGAATAACACTTAATACAGTATTTTTGTTGCAGAATTATTTGTCTGTTCTAGTAAAATGGTCTTGTTAAATTTTTAAAAAATGGGATTGGAAACCTTGCCTTTTTTGTTTTGTTGTGTTTTTTAACATTATTCCTAAGACTGATTGGTGAACATCATTGGCAGGTTTTTGATGTAAATGCCCTAAAAGTATAAAGAAAGTCTAGTCTTTCCAATTTAAACACTTCAATTACTTACAAATATTTTTGAAGATGCACTGAGATATACAGATCTGGATCATACTTTCATTAGTTTGTTGTGTAATATATAGGCCACCATAGATGTATTTTAAATGATGTTGCCGTTTATGTTGTACTGTATTGTTTTTACTAAAAGTCCATGTGGACAATAGTTCTAATCTGAAATTCTGACACAGAACAAGGTGATATATTTGTAATTCTGTATCTGATCATTTTCATTAAGAAATGAAAATAAAAGTATTTTATTAAATGCAACACAAAATACAAGTGATTATAGCCCTTTCCGAAATCCCATTTCCCGAAGCCCGTGGTTCCTTCTAAAATTAAAATTTACCTTCTGGTTACCGGCTGCTGGGAAGTATCATGAAAAGTTTCTATAGAAATTAACGTTCAAACGTGCATCAATTTCTGTCGAGGACAAATAATTAAAGCTTTCATTTTTAGTTTTTATAAAATAAGATGTGGAGCATAAATACCTTAAGTACTTGTGGCAGCCGAAGAACGCAAATGCTTTATGATAAGTACTGGGGAAAGTAAGGTTTTCCTCTATGCTCATTCTTACGCTGATGTGATTTACTCGCTACAAAGGGGAACAACTCTTACAAAATCTTAATTTATAAACCATAATTGGACTTCCAGAAATTGGTTTTCGAAAAGGACAATATGTAAGTGTGTATGTATGTAAGTATGTATGAATAATTTTGCCTTCTTTTTTTTTCTTTATCTATTTATTTATTTTTCATGTTATAATATATGTAAATTAAAAAAGAATATTTATATTTTCCCTGGTACACCCTAGTCATGTAGTGTTGTAGGGGATTTTGTAAGACCCAGACTATTACAGAAACAAATAAAAAAATATTAAAAGAATTCTGTCACAGGCTCACAATGACAAATCCATCATTTTGAAGAAAAAAGTCCTTGTCTTATAGTCAGAAAATATGATATATTTTTAAGCATGGAGAACATTTTCCATACCTGCAAGCTACTATATAAATGATTAATCTCTCTTAAAACATTAATTCTTTTGAAATAAAGTATAAAACGTCATTTTCCAAGTGAAGAATATGCATTCTTAATAGATGGTGGTACAGGGTTATTTTCGTGCAACGTTTTCACCAATTTTTATTTCACATGTTGTCGTGCTAGAGGGTCGTTATATGTCGTGTTTTGCGTGTCTTGATCAAAATGCCACGTGCAAGCCATATTATAATTTTTCGTTCCTCGTGATATGACATTTTATTTCTCGTACGTCCGTGCGCGGGACCCCCCTTTACCACCATCTTAATAAGAAAAATATCCAGAAATCTAACATACCATATTCATCATATTAAGCTCCCCTGTTGCTATAAGCATCCCTCACTTTAATTTGAAATTAAATTCTTAAGCACCCCCGCAAACCGTCAGTATTGCAATTCTTAGAGAAAACCGCAATTTTAAATCAAAAGAAATTAAATGTAGGGGAGAGAAAACTATGTTTATTCCTTTCTGGCGATTCAAAACTACTGAAACAAAAAAAAAAATTGAAAAGAAATTGAAACAATTCCGGATTTTGTTGATTCTAATAAGCACCCAATGGTTTAATTTTTTAAGCACCCTGGGTGTTCAATAGGAGAAAAATGGTATTTCAGAAATCTTTCTCCCATGCATTGTGACACTTGTTTAGAAGAAAATATACTTGTATCTATTTACAAAACTTACAACATCCTGGCCAATATTTCATAGAGGTCAAGGTCGGACTGTCCAAGATAAAGTCTTTTGTGTTCGGATCATATGTGGCTGTTGTTTCTAAGCCCCGAATAAAGGTACCTAAAACAGGGGAAATACACAGGTGTAGTACAATATTATACAATTACTATCATTTGTTGAGGTAAATGTGCTGAGTTATTGACTTTTGAAAACAACTGATATTCACTGAGCCTATAGGGTTCACTCGCTAATAGCCAGCATTGAATATCAATTTCACAGGTGAATACACTTTTTTCATTCAAAAATGTTTCCAAATGATTCATCAATTTTATAAGTAATAAAGAATAAACCAATTTATACTGCAGCTGGACCATTTCCTGTTGGCTTTATTTCCTAAATATAGTAACAAAGTGATATTTTGTACAATATCAATTTCATTACCTTTATAGCCCGCGGCTCACTGAGGGACAGAAGAAGTTTTATTGTGTTAATTTAATGATTTTGTAGTAATCTAAATATTTTTTAAAGCTGCAGTATAAGAACAATATTAGATCAATGTCTGAAAAATATCAACATTTTTGTATCAGGCACGAAACTGTTGAAGGGCTTGGTAAACCTTGCCCTTCCCCAGTTTCTTAGCCTCATACAAAAAAGTTGATATCTTTCAGACATTGACCTAATATTGTATATCTATTGTATAGCAGTGTAATACTCCATGAATAATGTACCCAAATGTTAGCATTTAATATTCTGTGGTATTCTGAGAAAATACTGTTGTCTATTAATATACATGTATATCGTTTTTCATGAAAAACTATTTTCTAAGTGTTCTGTTACCTCAAAAATATAAAACTCATTTTTGTTGATTGTTTGAATACAGAAAACATTTCCTCCTTCTCTTCATTTTTGAGTCAGACATGTCTCGATTTTTGAAGACTGTAGAAATAAAATTGTCAATTGCTAAATATGTAAGATTTAGTTCTCTAATGCAGTCAATAGAAGGACACATGCCATTGTGAATTACCTTTTTTGGAAGATCATGAAAGATTTGACAAAATCAATTAAATGCTTTGACAAAAATAATTTGTGAATTTTTATTTAAATGTGTTAGGATACATTTGTACAAATGTAAAGAGGGAAAATACCCTATAAGAAGAAGAAGTTTTTATTCCAATTATGGGGCCCTCAGGGGCACATGGATTACAAACAATGATTATAAGCTGATTACATACTACAATTACATAAAAAACGGGAATAAAAGTCTCCTGTTAAAAAGTGTTAGGCCTCGGCCAGGTCAATATGAATGGGTTATAAAAAGTTAGTATTAACATTGAACTTGAAACTAACCATGGCCAAGTTCAGTTTGACCATATGCTCCAATAATTTTCATTTCTTGTGCTTTCTGAAGCCAGCGCTTCTTTTGTTCATCAGTGCCTTGCATTTCAATTGTTGGCATAAACACGCCAAAATGAAGATCTAAAGGAGGACTCTCATTCGGCATGGCACATCTACAAAAAGATAAAGTAGGTAATAAATGAAAAAAACTAACCATGTCCCATTTCTGTCTGAGCATAAGTTCCAACAATTTTCAGTTTCTCTGCCAATGGAAGCCATTTTTCTCTCTGTTTTTTGGTCCCTTGTTTTTCAATGGTTGGTATAAACATACCATAATGAAGACCCAGAGGACTGTTTTCATGAGCAGCAGCAGCCCTATAAATAATAAATTCTTGATAAAAGTATTAAGAACTCAAGAACTGTGCATGCCCAATATGAATTATTCTGATAGCCAAACTAACCTTGCCCAGTATTACACCACTGAACTTCCTAAAGAAAATTATGGTCAAATAAGGCAGGTTGTTGCAAAATACTGGTTTAATGTGCTTCAAATACATGTTCATTTTCCTCTTTTTTACTCGCCTAACCTATTGGGTCAGGTGAGCTATTGCCATCAGTTTAAATTTTACGTCTGTATGCTGTCTGTCCAAAATTACAAAAATCCCCTTCTCCTTTGAAACTTAGGTAGGAGGGGTGGGAGTATGGTGCTAAAAATCTTCTTGGCCACCACAGCTGAACCTAATTTAATATAGGACTCTATCATGTCTATGAGAAATTTAATTAAAAAAATATTGGAGCCAGAAATTTTTTTAAATGGCCCTCAGATTGTAACCAGCATGTCATCAACCAACCAAGTCAACCACTAGTTTAATATCAGTATCATGAGTATGCTTATATAAAGTCCTATAACAATATATTAATGATGCTAGTAAGGTCAAATTCCAATGTGGACTAATTGTCAGGTGAGTGATACAGAAAAGGCAAATGATACAGAAACTATTTTGGGATGTTTAGACCAATGAAAGCATAGATTCATTCTGGATGTTAAGTTTCCAATTTACTTATTTCTATGTTGTAGATATAATACACCAATTTATCATCAATTTTAGCTGTTTTCCTTTGATGTGTACTGGCTGATAAAATCAATAAATGTGAACTGGCCCGATTACAAAAATTATTGGGTCAGTTGGCAAATTGACATGCGTCATCTTGCGGCGTATTAATCTGTTACGCTGCCAACCAATAAAAATTGCCGACGTCACACAATGGAATGCGGCCAATTTATCAATGAAAGTCAATGGCGCTACGTTATCAACATAAATAATAAACGGCTTTCGCAGATTACATGAGAAAATAAACATTTAACAAAGAATTTAACACTTTCTTGCAACTTTATTTTTGTCTTTTTGTGACAACAAAATAATTTTTGCTGACTTCGCTGAATAAATTGTAACTTTGTAACATTGGGAGCTCTGTTGTCAGCTTCTCATCTAACATTTTGAAAATGGACCCCTACTTGCAATGTTTTAATGAATACATTGATGCATCATACCAAGATAACAACTTAGAAGAACATGAACTGCCACAATTTATCTTGGAATGCTCTATCCCACTCTTAAATTTTACACATTCAAACCACAGTCAACAACTCCTTACATTCAAAACAAAGCAGTTTCAATGGACTTCTTTTAACCAACAGTCTGTCTTAAAATTCTTGTAACAAGTCCTGTCAACTATTAAATTGTCGTGGTCCGATTTTACACTAAAGACTCATGGTGAATGACCAGTCATCTTACAGTTACCCGCTTGAAAATTACAATTTGAATGGCATCTTGTGCTGCAGCCATTTTACCACATAAACATACCCAAGAAAAAAGTCCCATTTAATGCTTGTAACAACTACATTTATTTTCGAAAATTGGGAAATTACCAATAAACTTCGGTTTTTTCGGTTTCTGATACTGGCTTTATCACTGTAAAATAACAGGTGAGTCTGATAGGCGAGCCTGTTATCTATTTTACATAATGCACTTTATTTTACAGATGTGAATTCCTTAGTGTATTTTGTGTTGGAAATATAGAATCTTACATTGTAAGCCGTTTTTACAGCATTTTCATATGTAGTAGCCAAAAAATAAAGTAATTCACACCTAACTGATAGAGTCTTTGGAAAGCTCAGTCCTCCAGGCTAAGAAATAAGATCGTGACAAGTCTCTGAATTCGTGGAGCGAAGCACGCGGGGTCTAAAAATCAGCCAATCAGCTACTTAGAACAACTTACCCACACGTTGATTATCGATTTTTTCTCACACTGGTTGGGAAGTGTGAAAACTTCATAAAATTAGAGAAATAAAAGTTAAGATGTATAGCGTAAAAAACAAAAGTTTACAGATTTACAATTTGATCCTTCGCTGACTGTGGACGGTGTAACTTTTAATACATGTACATGTTTAATATTATTAAAGACCTGTAACACATTACACTTGTAATTTTAGTGAACTATCTTTAAAGACTTCTTCCAAAGTACTCGTTGAACGGTCTGTCCGAATAAAATTAAGAATTATTCTGAAAAATCTGCTGGCGTTAGAATTTCTGTCAATAACACTAGATGTCGAGGTTTCCATATGTTCACCTTCCATATTCACGATCATTGGACATTGTGCTCCGCCACTGCAACAAAAACAATAACAAATGAAAATCAACAAAAATTAGATCTATATTATTTGGAATTAATTTTGTAGTATATCGGGTTTCGATTTATGATAATGTATTGATTGGATGATCAGCAACATAGTTTATGATGTTTAAAAACACAACATTTATAGTTTTTAAAAACTTAATTGAATCTAACAAAAACCAAGAAAATTATGAGTTGGCAAAAACAGGTTTATCTGATTGTTTTAAAGGTTTTATTTTATGTTGTGTTTGTTTTGGAGTGCAACATTTGGTGGAAATCTCCGAGACTTACTTTTGTGAACTTTATTTAACAAAGTTTTATGTATAACACTCGATCCCAGTAGAGAATGGCAAAATCAGGAGACCAAGCAGATTTGTCAATCTTAACAGCAGCATTATGTGAACTCGTGTCTAACCTAAAATCCTATGAAAATAGAAGCAGACAAGTGAATATTACGAAAATTACGAATCAAATTTTTCGACCAGAAAAATATGTGCCGTCGCTGTCGAAATCACCAACGACATGGCTTTCAAAATTTCAAAGTTGGGTCGCAGTAAACCGTTATGTAGACTTTGAGTTAAACATTCTTGACGGCTTTTAATACCCGATGCAGATTTGTGCTGGTTTGATGGTCTAACTGTTTCGACCGCACATGATTTGTATGATGCATTTAATTAATATTTTTCTAAAAACAACTGATTTGGCTTTAAGAAAAATCGCTTTGGATTAAATTGATGCAATAAGGAGAAGATCTCGAAAATTATATCGCGGGTGTATAAAGTCTTGAATCTAGATTAGGAAAATCAGACAGAAATGATGTTAACGTTTGTACATTGCCTTCCTGGACTTTTACGATTACAAATTATTCAGAAAAATCCACAGACATATGCAAAAGCCACAAGTTATGCCAGACTATGCCCAAAAGCCAGCACGTTCATTTCTCCATACACATCCAACAGTTTTATTCCTGTGGAATTACAACAGCAAATAGAAAGACAACAAAAGTCAATTGACGCCCTGACCAAAATTGTGTCGGACATTGCTAATCCCACTGCACCGGAAACCAACAAAGTATGTGCCACGGGAGGAGAACATCGAGATAGTTCGAGGTTAGTTTGCCAATAATGCGACACACAGCAAAGGAATGCGTCAAATTAAACGTGACAACCTGGAAAGAATGCGGCAATAAAAATGTGACTTTTGCTTTTTAGATAACCATTCCATTAGGGACGTTCGTAAATTACGCGCAAAAAGTATTAAAATAGCGCGACTTGGTGTCGAGCAAGGTGATACCAATGCATTTTACAAGAAGGACAAAACCCTTGATGTTTATTGTGACACTTATTCTGCCAATTTAAATTGTTCAAATATTATGGAGGTTTATTAAATTTCCAAAACTGAGGGTAAAAAAGTTATTTTATACTTTTTTCCATTTTTAATGGTCAGGTATACGCTTTGTTAGACAGCGGTTGTGAAATATGTGTCGCTAATTTTAAAAAAGCTTCAAAGTACATTTGTACTGTATGATCTTCCGATAAATCTTTTATTACAACAGCATTTTTCACGACTAAGCTGCCTCTGGTTTTCATTATGCCATTTTTCAAATATAGATCATATGACTTCTTTTATAATGTGTTTGTTAACAATTTCATATTTTTAGGTGAGTCTTGTACTATGACATGTATAATCTGATCAATAAACATGTAGTCAATTCGCAGGATTATTGTTTTGGGCTCTGCCCTGCAACTCTTCATATTTTCAAGTAAAGAGTGAAATATGTTGCGCTCCAAAAACAAATGCAACACTAAATAGGTTTTATCAAATTAACTTTAGTTAGTATTTCACAATTCTTCTCAAATAGTTTTTTATTTGTTGTAATAAAAAAACTAAGTGAGGGCTGTGATTATAAAAATGTTTGAAGATCAAAATAGTTAAAACCAATATGATACGAAATTCAAAGAGATATGTCTGAAATATAGTAGCAAACAGGACAATTGGTGTTTTTGTACTACAAGAGAAAAGTCCTAATTCTTACTTTGTATGTACTTACTTTAACAAATTATTTATTAAACACATCGGATATTCTTATTCATTTGATTTGTACTGTCGTCTTGAGACTTCATAAATATAAAAATGAAAGGATATTGGGAAAATATCAGAGAAACGTACTGGATTCCAATCACGTGAAAACATAATGACCTTACACATCTAAGGGACTCAACAAGGTCTTAAACAAGGGTGGAATACCACGCCTCGTGAAAAGTTCTAAATCGCCCCATTTAAAAAAACAGTAAAAAAATAAGCACTGTTCTTACCGGTAATTTAATAAATATATATTTAACAAAACATATAACACAATATAATCTAAGACAAACCTATGACCAGAATTCCTGGCTTGAGACTTTCTCATTAAAATACAAAACTACCAATGTTGAATAAATATGGAGAATTGTTTGTATGCTATATGTACATTTTAAAAAGTAACCTCTCATCAGTAGCATGAAAACCAAAATATAGAATTCCAAGATCGAAACGTGGTAAAGGAATCACCAAAATCTTAACAAATCGAAATGGGAAGCCAAACCAACGGCAGGGACAACTTCTTAGTGCAATACTTTTCGAGAAATTTCCGTATTTTCAGTGCTTTAGAATTTTAAAATTTCTGTAAAACATTGTTTGATACATCTCATGTCAGACAAGTCTGACAACAGGGCTGCTGAATACCCCCGGTGACCTTTGTTACCCCAAAAAGGCATCGAGTGGTTTTATAATGTAAAAAACCAATGTCGAATAAATATGGAAAATAATCTGTATTTAAAAAAAAAATATTAGACATTAGCAAATGTCCATGAAATTGTAAAAAAAAGTTTAACACTGTATAATCCTTTGCCAAATTTAGTAAAAATGTCTTAAAAAAGAGAACATACTATATCTAAATGCTAACGGTGAATTAAAATCACACTACTTGTCGAAAACAACGCAAAAGATTTCAGTGTATGCTTTGTTGTTGTTTGCATGTTTTGTCAGTAATATACTCCCAATACTTCCACTGTCTTTCCTGGCCTCGTTCTAGACTCTGTAGAACACGTAGTTCTCGATTCCACTCCTTTATTTATTACTTACTCAATTTTGTCATCAACATAAAAGTTTCCGTATCGTTTCCGTTTGTCTAATTGCATTCTTAATAGACAGAAAATTGTCATAGATACTACTGGAAAGCCAAACACCACTAAACCTGTAATGGCTACATATGTGCTGTTTATTTCAGGTTTTGACTCTGAAAAAAAAAAAAGAAAAAAACGTAATTGGTTATAAACAATATAACCAAGCTAGATATGACATTTATATTTCGAAATTATAAACAACAGTAACCACGTTCTTAAAATAACAATACTTAATACGTATTATAGTTTTCTTTTTGATTTTAGATCTCCTTAGAATTTCTAATGCTTGAAAGATATCCAGCGTACCTTGTACATGTTTAAACACAGGCTTTTGCACTAAATATTTCTATTCACGTTACTTATTTTTGATTTTACTCTAAGCTTCCTGATAAGAAATCATGTCACCTGGTATTTGATTAATGTACTTTTACTCTGCATTACTACAAACAGATTTTTCCTAAGGCAAATTTGTACTGATTGCCTGAAAGAATTAATTTTACATTGTGGAATTGTTTTTTTTTTTTTTGGACAGGACGTCCATAGGTGGACCCTGCATAAAGTACAAATGCAGAGGCGGATCTAGGATTTGATGTTAGGGGGACGAAATTCGGCAAGGGGTCCGGTAAAGGTCCCCAGCGAGTTTAAGGCAGAGTCCTGGTAGCAGCTAAAGTCAGGTAAGAATCACATTTTATGGGAGGGAAAAATCATCCGAAGAGACTGATCCCCTACTCTCTCTTTTTTCTTTCCCCTTTCAGGATCCGCCAATGAAATGTATATAATTGCAGACAGAATAATATTGATAAGTTAGTTAAACTAAATTTCGTTTACATGCATTTCGAGGTATTCCTTTGATAAATGCATTATTGATTAATGATGTAAAAACCAATGTATAAGAAGTTAAGCTATTTTTGGCGCAAAATCTCAATATTTTATCTTCTTTTTATTTCGATGTCGAAGAAGAAAATGTGGTATGATTATAACTGTAAGGCTTTGATAAATAAGAAAGTTTTGCGCTAAACTAACATTTAAGAGCTTGTCACTAGAATAAACTATAGAGAGATCGTATTTGAATAAACATAATCAGGACAGCAGGTTGTCTTTTCTGGATTTAAATCTGTTTCACAACGTGAAAAGATATACGGCAAGAGATACGATTCTTCATTCCCTAATGTATATTTCCTTTTCTTGTTAGGGACGTCCATTTGGCTCTTACATATGTTGTATATCTTTCTTAACTTGTCCTTTTTTCCGTGTATGCAGCGATGTTTTAGATTTTAACGTAATATTTGTATTACCAGCAAATTACTAACCTTCATCATAAATATAAAGATATAATTTTGAAGTTTAGTTGCAATTCCAAAAAATGATTTCAACGAGATATCACACCCCAACTTTTTATGTTAATGTGGAATATAAAGCTCGAAATTTATAAACTACCCTTTTGGGTTTATCAGTTACTTGAATAAACTTCTACATAAAGGTTATCTTTATAATATCATTTTAGATCATCTTTAAATATTCTCTTCTATGTTGAATCTACTCAATAATTAACATCAAAATTGATTTTACTTAATATTTTATTACATTCTACTAATTGCTGTCGATACTTTTTTATTTAGCACTTGCACAATACCTTGTTTTCTTTGTATTTTCTTGATGTTTTTCACTGAAACCAGCCGGACATGAATTGGTGGATAGTTTGATATAATGTTGCTTAACATCCACCTGCAAATGCCTTATGCATATTCATGACGAGAGCATATGTGAATGAATCACGCTTTGTTCTAGACGACACGCTGAGTCAAATTTTCAACGCGCTAGCTCACGAAAGCAAC
Organism: Geukensia demissa; assembly: GCA_034783895.1. Classification (NCBI taxonomy): domain Eukaryota; kingdom Metazoa; phylum Mollusca; class Bivalvia; order Mytilida; family Mytilidae; genus Geukensia; species Geukensia demissa. Next base: position 11,651 of record JARWCS010356821.1, read on the forward strand.
AGTTTACAGAAAAACATGCTATTTTTCCTATACACATTATTTTGATTCTGGGCAGTCTTTCTCTTTTTTCCTAAATGTGGCGTGCTGAGCAGAAAAGCAGCAACAGCAAAAAACAAAGTTTTAATGTCTTTGGTTTGTCCCAGCCGGTGATCGAGCTGTATTGATTGATGTCTAAGCTTCAGAGAACCAGCTTTGTGATCAGCTATGTTTGGACTTTGAACTTTTTGGAGAAACAGAACACTTTTTCAAGGTCGGTACAATTTATTTGGTCGATATTTTTGTATATGAATATAATCGCATTTTAGTTTTTGCCCTTTTAGAGCTTGTCTTAAGGTGCGGATATGGGTCCGTTGTTGAAGGCCTAAAGCCTACCGTTAAATGTTTGTAATTTATGCTGTTTTGATGGCTGTCTCAGGGACAATAATACCACATCCCCTTTTTCTATATTGTACAGATTTAGGATCTATAAATGATTTTAATTGATACATGTATACACAACTAGCGATTTAAATGATATGGTAACCAATTCTAAACTATGTGGCGGCGTAAAGTTTTATATATGTCACCAGAAGCCTAACCCCCTCATTAAAACAAAGCCGTTTATTGAACGATTCCTGAATGGTGAATGTGCAGCTTCCACTTCAAATTCAACAATGTACAAAATGTCCTTGATTGATTGGCATAGTGATGCAGAATATGTAAAGGAAAATGAAAAGATGTGAAATATATCGCAGAAAAACACTTTTCAAACACGAAAAAACAAAGAAAATTTACAAATCTTTAGGTATCCACAAAGCCGTCATCAAGGATGTAATACCACTACTTTCGAATAACTATTAATCATACCGAATAAATAAACTTGTCCACTTAAAATAACACTGCTCTTGTCTAAGTTACAATTAAATAATGTACATGTTACAAAATATTTAAATCAAAGATAATCCTATGTCTAAAATATTTGATATGATACTGGCGCAAAATACATGTTGTCGGGTAAAATAAGTTTAATCCCAACCCTCTCCAAACATGTCATCAAAGGAAAAAAAATAAAAGTAAACAACAATAAGCAAACTAATAATATCAAACAGAAATTAACCTAAACTTACAAAGTATCTAAAAAACGCAATTACTAAACAAAAATACATACAAAAAATAAGAAACCTATCTAATGAATGGCTGAGATTCCAAGTGATAAGACATCAAGTTGCTGAACACAAGCTGGCATCACACAGAGTATGTCTGATGAGTAGACAATATGTTGTAAATAAACGCGAGGAAAGATGAGATGGATACAATTCCAAATTTATTTAAGAAATAATTCATGGCAGCCGTAAGTTTGTTGATGATTTTAACAAGGGCTGGAGTTGTTTTTCACTCTAAGTTTTACCCTCGCTTACGCTCTATCCGTCGCTAAGGCTCGGGATAAAATTTCTGAAATAAATGACAACCCATGTTTAAATAGAAAACTCATAGCTGCCATGAATTATTTCGATTCTAACATTGTAAATGCGTAAATATTAAGAAAAACACCGTTTGTTTTTATATACGCGGTGCACAAAATTCATTGTGACGTCGCGATTTTCATGCCCAAGACATATTGTGAAGTCATAGCGCGTGCAAGTCATAAGCTTATCGAAGATTTTACATGGGTAAATCCTGTTGACGTTTTCAGGACCCCATAGTAGAATTACATTTTTGCAATGCAGTGATGCGTTTTTTTATATCTGTACCAACAAAAACCAGTTAAAATGTTCTATTTCACCTTCGATACTTTAACCTTTGACGATTAGTTTGTTTAACAGCGTAAAATTTAATGGGTCATTTTAAAATTTATTTGATTTATATGTAATGTTTCTCTGAAATATAAGATTTGACATTACTTTTCATATCATTACAGCTGTAATGTTGTTTAAAGATGTTGATACGTTTATGAAAATTTTCAAAAGTCCAAGGAAGCCTAGGATATATCGGTTTACCAGTTAGATGTAGAATGCATCATTAAAGTCATAAACTGTAGTGCACACAGGGGCAAACTGATCTATTTCCCTAATAACATGAGTAAGCTTGTGTTGTAAGGTGGTAAAGAGTAGAGACACGTTAAATTTAAACAAAATCCAAGTGACCAAAGGCAGGTACCCAGTTTACTATAGGAAAAGAAATATCGGACCTTTTATAATAAATTTCAGTATATATGAACCCTGTGCAGTTTTTAAAGCCAAATCTAAAAACGGAGTACTGTCGTTACTGATATTAGAATTATTCAGGGTGAGTTCTTAAATTTTTAAAAATCTGGATTAATTTAAGCTTAAAACATTATTCAGATATCTGAGAGTATAATTAAAATGGGTACTAAATCCTCATTGGATTCATGCCATACAGTGTGGTTCATTAATACATATAAAAAACCGCAATGAAAGGAGCGCAGGTTGTACGTGCACATGGATTTGCCAAGTATCTGTCGATAGACAATCGTACATAATATTATCAAGAGGGGTTTCGATCGCTGTAATTATGTTAAATGATGTCTAACAAGTGTATTTATTATAAGCTGTATCGCTTAAAGGATTATATTTATTGCAGCATATTTAAGAACAACCAGATTTTTTTAATAACCAAGTGATGACATATTTAAACTTGAATAAGCTTGTATGATAAGGTTGTATTAAGAGTAGAACAAATCATCAACTGTCTATTGCAACACTTGGACAGACTTGAGTTTCTCTAAAACGTTTGGGTAACGTTTTATACTCCACAAGTAGTTTATTTGGTATTTGTTTCCAAAACTTGCATTGATAAATAAGTCTTAACTATACCAGTCATTAAATTTAGGATTTAACTTTCTTTTGACAAAATTTAACAAATGTTTAAATGCTAGTAAAGAATGGTTGTTTTATATGCAAATATACTCTGGCTCATAAATATGGAATATTTGTTTTTATTTTAGACCTTACATTAGAAAAGAATATGGCTAGACTTTGTCCAGCAGAATATTTATAAGGAAATGGTCGATGATGCTTGCAGAATGATATTAGAAAAAAGTTTAATGATAAAATTGGATAAAATGAAACATTTGAAAGGATTATATCCAGAATACAACATTAGCATTTTTTCACAAAAATGTGGGTTTCAGAACTCATAAAACTAGCCATCGGATAATCTTAAACCGGACACTTTTGTAGCTAGAAGTAAAATAATGAGATTTGTGTAAAGATTTTTGGCATCCTGGCTTATAGTTTTTGCACACAATACCCCAAAATTTTTTACTCAGAAAATGCCACTATTCCATATTTATGACCAAGTGTATATATTTTCAAGGAATCTGTCAGTGTTCCAACTCGATAAAGCTTAGCCTTCAGGATCTTGTTCAGTGAAATATGTTTTGAACGTGAACAGATTAACCTGCATACAAGAGTAAAAGCTTATTAGTCTCTAGAGACACAACATGTTTCATAAACCAGTTTAGATCAATAATTAGTTGTAAAATGCAGCAAAAGCCCCATATATTAAGTGCCTTTTTATTTTACAAATGTTTGATTTATATTTTTTATATTCATTTCGTCTACTGTATCGCTTTTACGAACGGTTTAATGTAAATAAGTAGATAGAAAAGGCTTTCATCAACGGTTTTATTAAGTTTTGTGCTAAACAGCTTGTCTATTTTCTGTCTTATAACAAAAACATATCAATTAGGATAAACTTGATCAGAAAATACTTAAGTACTTCAAACGGTCGGGCAGGACTTTTTAGTTCAAATTAATAACTATATGATAACTAAAATCAGCCACACACGTCACCAACTATGGTCCATGACCAGGCTTTCCGTATTTTAACCTAGCAGCCCCCCCCTCCCCCCCAACGAGACGGCCCCCAATCAGCCACCTGTAGATTGCGCTGGGTCGAGCCTTGAATAAGCAAAAACTACCGTTGCATCGTTAATGTAATTGTATCAGTGTTAACCCAATTTAAACAAACCTTTTAAAGAAAATTTCTTAAAACCAAATTTTATAAGTGAATATAAGATAGAAATTTCTAATCAGTTTTCCTGCATAAATCAACATTGATTCTTTCATTTCGAGAAAATATTGGACCGTTTTAAATATGTATGACAAGAATGTTATGAAAACAAATTTGAAGGAAATCGAAATCGCATTGATATAACATTTTATGAGTAAATAAAACAAGTAAGCATCGATCAAAAAGGACAATGTAGTATCGTTGGGTTGAAGTGTTTTTCTTTGCTCTTACTGGTTTGATAATGCGACTTCGCTGATATGAAAAACTACTGTTTTTTTCTATTGTTCTGGTGTCATAATGAAGGTGACGTTACTGAAATTCGGTGACATTCCAGCAATAAACAGATCATCATGGGTAATCTTAAATAGATCTCTTATATGCATGTCGACGTAAACTTTATCTATCTTGTAAAGATTATCAACGATAGTCATAAGTTTTTCTTCCTTTTAAAATGTTCATTAAACAAAGTTAATCAATAACAAGTAGTTCGCTTAATAAACAAAATTACAAACGTTTAACATAAGAAATTTGATGACTCTAGTCCATAATGAGAAACCAGGTTATACCAGTGCTTTATGTGATTATTATTGTTTTGTTGTTGGATTCCCTTTGTTTACGTTTATCTTTTAGTTTGTTTCAAGTTTGTCTTGTCTCTTTGGACTATGCACTTTTGATCTATCACATGGGTATTCTACACTGGACTTGCACAACTAGATATAGTCACTTAGCAAGCGTGAATAACTGCTAACTGCTAGCTGCAAGCCACAAAACGTTCGGTCTTTAATATTCAAATACTAAAAACCGGATTTAAGACCAAATAAATCATATTTTGAAAGTCTGGTATCTTTATCAGCCATTTATATTGTGCACCTTGCAGACAAGTTATACAAATTGCCCCTAAAGGAAAAACATTCCGACCATAAACATAGAATTTGGCGGTTAAAAACCCGAAACGAGGAGTTGTTCAAAGACTTGTTAAGACTTTGAGGCTTTGAATTGTTTTCTGAAGTTTATCTAAAAGTAAGCCGTTAACGTCTTAACATTTATCCCATTTCTTTTTGTATGACTGTAATGGTATGTATATGTCTGTTTTATAGTCTTAAACATACAATACAGGTTATCAAATTTTGTAGAAATAATGTCAGTATCAGAAACTGCTTCCATTTTTTTGTAATTAATGGATTCTCTTATAGAACTTTTACGCCCATTGCAAACAGTGAAACGTTAAAAAATTGCCATTTCATAATGTATCGATAAGGTTAATGTTAGTGATAGCAGCAATTAGTTGGAGAAAAGTTATAAAAAAAGCCTTGTTCATACATTTTATCCAGCATGATTTTGTCAAATGTTGGTCACTGCTTATGTTCATCAATTTTGTCAGATTGAATAATTCATTCGTTTTTTTTAGTTTATAGAATTATTAAATTTTTAACGAAGACCCCTACTTTTCTTTTCATTTGTAAACACGCCTACAAATGCCATTTGGGAAATTTGTTTTTAATCCTTGTTATTTCGTCTTTGCTTTGTAACAAAGCTCTACGGAAAATCAAGAAAAATCCTCTTCTTGCCAAATTTGAAAGCGATCAGATTGCCCCTTATTTTTTTCTGCCGATTTTGTCGTAATATAAAAAGTTTAAAACTATCAAAATCCATCAAAATCGTGTTACATTTACAAAAAACAAGAAATCATAATATTCCTTTAAATAATTTTATCAGACACATCTCAATATAGATATGATAGACGATCAAACGGATATTTACAGTAAATTGAGATTTTGAATGTTTTTATTAACTCATGTAAGATATGAATCATCTATTTCTGGCATATATTCCATATTCTTTCCTTTAAAAAAAAAAATTAAAGGTACAGCCCTGTAAGTCACCATTTAACTGAGAGACAAGGGAAGAAAACATAAGCAAGAAGATATTACCTAAGTAATAGATTCTTCTGTGACAAAAATGTAAAAGGTGGTGTTGTTTGAAAACAAAAATGAATTAAGGAATGTTCACACAAAATTTAGAGGCAATGGAATAAATAAAACTAAATAAACAGTGATGTGTAGTTGACCCCTATTTTAAGGAATGTGTGGCTAAAAGAAGGATCATTTTTTCTATTGTCTTCGGGGTTCGGAAATTTACGAAAAAACTAATCAAAAAGAAAATGGAAATGGAAAATTAACTTCCGGTCGTTTTAGTACCTATGTCTTATCTCAACGAAAAAAACAGACCGAAAGGCAGTCAAAATGTTACTAATACGGCCCGTAAGAAACATTTTATGCTCCTATTTGTAACATTCTATTTGTTTATATTAATGAGTTACCTCTCACCATAGAACCAAGACATGGGGAGTTCGAGATTCCAAAATAGTAAAACATAACTTTTTATAATTTCTAATAAACTATAGATGTTGAAGAACTTTAACTCAAACATTTGCAGGTTTTGTCAAGGCCTACAAAAATTTGGACTCATACTCACACCCTAAGCTGTAAAAAGTCACCAAAAAAATTGAAATAAAACATGATGTTTTTCAAATGCAAATTTTGGCAAAAAAGGTTATAAAGTAAAACACATCATTTAACAAAGTTTAACATACAAGCAACGATATCAACAGGAATAGAGTTTCCTTGAGTCGGACAGGCACAAATATATGTGCCCAACCTTCCCCCTACATTGGACAGTGTTGTAACATAACGACATAAAACAAACCTACCGTAAACATTTGCAATTGTTGCATAGTACGCAGACAATTACTTATGAACCAAGAGACAACAAGATCAATTTACCTTGAAAAATTACTTGTTTTTCTGACAGCTTTTTCAGAATGCAAACACAATGAATAACATACCTTGTTCTCTAAAGCATGTTAAGCTTATACATCAATCAAAACAAGTCCAACTGGATTAAGTGTAGAAATAACATAAATATACAAAGAAAACAAGGTATTGTGAAAATGCCAAATTAAAATATATCGGAAGAATGTCAGAAGAAAATCTTACAAAATTTTGACCACAATTAGTTTGATAATTGAGCAGAGATTCAATGTTGGTTTTAAAAAACACAATATTCAAAGTTCTTAAAATAATGTTA
>JARWCS010356833.1:0-10802 GCA_034783895.1 Geukensia demissa
TATCTTAAAGCATTTGCTTTCTACGACTGCCAGAAGTAGTTAAGGTATTTACGCTCCACATTTTAATTTATAAAAACAAAAAATAAAAACTTTAACTATTTAACCCCGACAGAAATTGGTGCACGTTTTAGCAGTGATTTCTATGGAAACTTTATGCGCACTACCCGGAAGCCGGGAACCAGAACGGTTAATTTTAATTTCAAAAGGAACCGCGGCCTTCCGGAAATGGGTTTCCGTAAAGGGCTTTTCGCCAGCCCAGTGCTTCTTTTGCTATGTTTGGATCTTGAACTTCTATGTTATGATTCTAATGCTACTGATGAGAGGTTACGCCTTGAAATGTACATATAGCATACAAAAATTCTCCATACTTATTAAACATTGATAATTATTTATTTTGAATATTCTTCTTTCAATTCGGCTTAACTATTCACAAGCGTTTCGTAAAACTGTAGGATTGACCTTACTAGAGACTTTGATAAATAAAAAATTTCCGGCAGTTATGTATACATTAGTTGTTTATTTACATCTTCACAAATCTGCATAAATAGAAATTAAGAATGACGTACCCCTATGAATATATACTGTCTTATTACAATGTCGAGACTTCTGTGATATCGCGGTTTCACGTGCTATTTCAACCAAAATTGGGGGCCATTTTGAAAAATTTAGTGTCGCGATATCATAGACACTCACCATTATTATTTCGTAATTCATGGAAACTATTGAAATATTTATGGCATCCTTGTGACTTCTAACTGTCACCATTCGATTGGGTATAAACTGAGCCCTCCTCTTCTTCTCGCCTTAAGTAATTATCTTTATTTGTATGAAGCGATTAGAGAATAATAAGAGAATGTTCATCGATCTGTTGGCAGTTTCCGCAAGATAGCTTAATTAGTCAAAATTAATTTTTGATCGCATCCCTCTGATGGAAAGTAGAGTCGAGAACACTATAAAAACTTAACGTTCCGTTTCATACTTTGAATTACATCTAGAAAATAAAGGCAGGTTGAACACAAAGCTTTACGACAACAGGGATAACTTGGAATTCCCATTGTAGTTTTTCCGTTTATGTCTAGCAACAGCGTTACAGTCGCACATGCATATGGATCAAATATTACCCCTTAAAAACGATATTCCAGGGTAAGTGCTTTTTATCTGGTGATTTTAATGATACAGGTTTCTGCTTTTTAACCAAGGATTTCTTGTAGTTATATATATAAATACAAGTTTAACCATGTCGAAGAAATATGGTGAATTTTGGTATGCTATGGGATATGTAGTTAATCTGAAGCATTAAAACTAAAACAAAGGAAGTCCGAGATCCAAACCACATAGTAAAAAAAAAAATCATATGTTTGGAAGTTTTTTGGCGGTCATCATGATCTTATTGACCTTAACGAAACATCCATTTCACAAATGACAAGGAATATTTTCCTAATATCGAAATGTAAAATCTACTACTACACAGATTTCGGTTCTCACTAATTATCGGTTTGACTACGAGTATCATGACTGATGCCACTTGTGGAGCTGGAGCTTCTAACTCTTAGAAACCATCTGAACTCACACATTATTTTCAATTTGGGTTATTTTAGCTATGGTCCTGCTTGCCACCTCCGACTTCACTATTTGTGTTTACCCTTTTGGTATCTTATCATTCTTTTGTCATATTTATTTACATTTTTTCATTGAGGAATACTAACGCGTTTAAACTTTTTCTCGAGCCCAAAATAATAAATATCTTGAAATACCTCAAAATTCCTAATATAAGGTAAGATGAAAATTCATTATAATACATCGGATGATCCCAATTAATGTTCGAGGCATGAAGTAATGAACGACCAGATAATAGCAAATAAAATAGATATTCTCTTACCGACTGGCATGGTCATTGATGCAACGAAGAACAAAGCGACTAGAACAATTATACTGAAAAGCTTCATTGTTGTTATTGGTAGCTCTTTGCAGGTCACTTGATTACGTTCTACTGAAAATTTCATTCTTTTTATACCTTAAAGCAAGGAGACAGATGGTTCACTTACATAAGAGATTAATGTTTCTAGTGCAGATTTTTGTAAAAATAGAAATATGCAATTGTTAACCTTCTTGGTCGATAAAAAGAAAAGAACTATGTGACTCAAATTTGCGTATTGACAAGTAAATTTTTCATATGTCATTATATGACCTACAAAGCCAAGTGCATTTTGACGTTTCTAGTTTTCGTATATTCATGCATCTGCTGGCTTAATTATACACTGGTGTGCTCTTAATAAGCACTATCGGAAATTATATACACAGGGTATAAAATGTCAAACCCAAAGTACCAAGAGCCTTCAAATATTGATTGATAGAAGACCGATGAGACAAACATTTCATTTTCTTCAAAAAATCAAAAAAAAAATTATAGGGCGATGAATTCATGGTCCTTGCATTTGTCGTCCATTTTTGTTCGTTTAATATATTGGTTAGATGAAGAATTTTCAAGAATTTTATATTAGTTTAAATAGGAATTCTCATATGCCTGCCAGTGCTCAAATGATTGTTTTTTTTTATTTGAAGACCTTTTCCAAAATTAATGAAAAAAGTGAATTTTTTGTGCTACACAAATGTTGTTGGATAATTTTTCCACATCAATTAAGATATTTTGCACAAGAAAAGTCAAGGACTAATTCCTGTTTCTTGCATCGACGAAGAATAATTCTGAAAATAATCACCACATATTTTGTACATTCAATTGCTTATAGAGAATGTTCTTTCTATTAAATATTAAAACAGTGTATTTCTCTTTTGCTGCGTGGAGGTCGTAAAAAGCTCCCCCAAGTTTTAGCTGCATGCTCTTATTTATTTCTGGATACTGAAATGCATGTTGGAAAGATACAACACTTTTCAACACTGATAATTTTTTTTTAAATTTTAGTGTATCAAATTGTTTCATCTAATTAGTCTTTCCACAAAATTATTGTAATAGGTAAGGGACTATTCGCGCGCCTGCAAGAATTTCCTTGTTTTCCAATATTTGGTCCCGAACGTACCTAATGATAATTCTTAATCCAGAAAAGCGCTTCGTACACAGTTTCAATCGTTTTTTTTTTCTTTTTTGTCTACAATCTGTTTGATAAAAGACAGAAATGCATATATCTAAATATTATATAGAACGTCATACAGTTGAAATAATGAAAGGGCTTTTATCTTTATGCAATGTCGCAATATTGAAGAAATATGAAAACAATGAGATGTGGCCTGCAATCCACCAAATGACAGTCGAATGTAAACTTCTACAGGTCCCATGACGGCCTTCAACAATGAACCAAAGTTCACACCATAATGGAAGCTGCTGAAGGCCCCTAAATACAAAATATGAAACTACTAATAAAACACGACAATCGACCTAATCTATTGCAAAGATAGTGAACAAATAACAATATAAATGCTTAATTAAACAATAACAACCACTGGACTACAGGTTCCTGGCTTGGGACTGGCACACAAGTATGTGTCGGGGTTAAACCGGTCGCTAAGCGCCTAAACCTGCCTTAACCTGGGTCAGTGGTGTGATGTTTTTCAGACTAATTAAAAAGATTTTCGGTGAATATTTATTTATGTAACAAAAAGGTGTAAATATGTAAAAATAAAGATGGCCTGTGCAACAAGACTTTCTTTTAGCAAGATGATTTTTTGTGGCATTGGCTTCTTAATATTTCTTTAAATTAATCAGATGAAATAAACTTTTGTTAAATGGTTATTTTAGCCAAAATAAATAATGATATAAAATAAATGCCAAATATTGATTGACTGAATATTGCTTAACGTCCAGCGTCAAATATTTTATGCATATTCAGGACGAGAGCATTTTAATGAGTAATGATGAATGAATCCTGCTTAGTACTAGACCGACACGCTGAGCCGGATCTTTAACGTGCTAGCCCACGAAAGCAACAGTCCTCAGAAAGACATGCCAATTTACCCAGACACATTATTCTGACTTTGGACCTACCAGTCTTTGCTCTCTCTCCTAAATGCTGCGTGCTTAGCGGAGAAACAGCAAATACTAATTTAAATGGCTTTGGTTTGACCCTGCCGGCGATCTAACCCTTGACCTCTCGCACTCGAGGCGAGCAAGCTAACCATTACACCACAGAGGAAGTAATGCCGAAAAAAGTAACCCATTTTTCATTGAGAATATCACAAATTCAACTGCATACAAGGTCTTTTTATGTATTCTCATTATAATTGCCTCCTCACCAAATGATCAAACAATCCGACAAAGATTTGCACTTTATCGAAAATTTTTGAAATAGAAAACTTTAAAAGAAATTTGATTAAAAGATTTTTGAAAGTTGAAACCACTTATTCGATTTGTATCAAATTATAGAAAATTAATGATTGGATTATTTCATCCCGAAATTCTAATCAATGTTTCTGCATTACCAAATAAAGTAAATTTCGCGAAATAAAACCAGAGGACCAATGAGATGACAAGTATAATTTTTGAAACCCCATTTAACATATTTGCAAACGGTGTATTCTTCTTTCATAAAAAGTTGACATAATTGTTCTAAATGATTTATTCTGTTTGCAAAAATTCTAACTCCTACTTGCATACCATGGTAAATTTTCCATGTATACATGTAGATTGCATCCGAAGTTATAAAAGCTAGCTGTAACCAGAAAAGATTTAAAATAGAACGAAAATGACTTGCTTTAATCCCTCATGTAATACAACAACATATCATTACTGTTGCTACTAAAAGTATGCGTAATATAGGATATCATTGACATTATTTTTTGGTCATTGCGCAAAAAGGTAAAAACTCTTAATCCACCTGTGAGCTACAAAAATACAGATGTGGCATCCACCAAATAACAGTCAAAACTTAACTTTAACAGGTTCCATTACGGTCTTTAATAATGAACCGGAGTATATATCATAACAGAAGCTGTATAATGGCCCTACTTAACATCAGAATTTCCATAATATTTCTACACAAATGTGTTTTAATATGAGTGGATCATTCATTCGTCTGGGGGTTGCATCATTTTTCTTGTGAAAAATCTTGGTAATACATGTTAGGAAGTACGGACTTTATGGTCACATATAATCGGATATAAACAAACAATTGTATGATTCAGAAATTCAACTTCCGTCCTTGTTAAACTAATGCGCAATTTCAATGTCATCATAAATGAAGTATTGACCAATGAAAATTTACCAGAACAATGACAATGACGCTCGCAGAATTCCTTTTGATTTCTGAAAGGTCAATTTAGAAATTAAGTATTGAATATTTAACGAACATTGCTCTTTGCAAAATGTTAGAAAACACAACATTTCCTTTTAGAAATCACTATACTAAAATCTAAATAAGGTCCTATTTTTATTGTTTTTTATGGATCGCATTGTCTCCATCGGAGTGATTTTTCCTAAAAGCATACATAGAGAAATAAAACAGTTACAGTATTTTCATTTTTCATGACATATGCAGAATGCTCAATTTTTTGTAGAACTTTTTTGTAGAGTTTGTCGGACGTATGTTTCAACAGACTGTCGGCATTCAGATGAAAACCAACTATGCTACCCTTCTCGCTGATTTATTTCTTTATTCGTATGAAGCTGAGATCATAACTGCAGAGAAAAAGAGAAAAAATTTTCTCAATCTGTTTGTTTTACGTTATGCAATAAAGATGATGTTCTTTCACTGAATAATTCTAAATTTGGTGATTTTGATGATCGCATCTATCACATTTAACTTGAAATCAAAGATGCTACATAAACAGAAAGTTCTGCTTTATGCCTAGACTGTTTTAAATATGCTGCATTTGTCAATATTCTAAAGCAATGAAAATACGGATTGCCTCACTAGTGGAACAGGAGTTGCTTTCCCTTCCAGGGCACTTGAACTAACCCTTATGTTTGTAGAGTTTATATAACTCTTGCTGGGTTTTAAGTTTAGTGTTATATGTACTTTGTTTATATGTCGTCTTTACGGTTGGCCGAGATCTTGTCTATCTTTTGAGTTAACATTATCTGTCTGTCTCGTTTGTTTCTTCCAATTCTTTTTACATGCGTACCACAAGTGGAACAATAGCTGTTTACCCTTCCGGAACACCTGAACTGACTAATTGTTATGACTTTAAAGAAGGTGTTGCTCTTTATTTAGTTTTCCTTTCTGTTTTTATGATATTATTTTAATGTGTATATTTAGGCTTAATTCTTGTTCAGTCTTTCATGTTATTTCTTATCAACAGATTAAGTTATGAGAAAACGAAGGGTTTCTCAAATGGGACATGAGCGTTAAAGTATTTATCAACAATCAGGGACTCCAAAAATTTGAAATAAAAACAAATTCCCTGAACAATTTAGAATATCCTTTAAAAATTCTATCTTTATAATAAACAAAAGTTTGTATTTAAATTTATGTATTTTTTCACGTGGAATAATAGAAATAAGCAAAGCCTATGAGAAATTGGTCAGTTCACGGTAAGCAGTCCACATATTCCAAAAGCACTTTCAGAAGTTTCATTATACAAAGGATACAATTTTTACGCAAATATTTCAACATTTAATCAGCCTTTTTCAATCAGGCTGTATTTTTTTGTTGCATTTAAGTACTAGATGCCGTTTCTTTCGTTAGTTTGCCTGCTTATACGTGTTATATTTAAAAACATTTTTAAAGTGGCATAGTATCAAGACTTAGGTCCGTTTATTTCAAAAATAAGCTATTATTTTTTTACCTTGGAGTTCTTAAGCAGCAGTAGAAAAGTCTATAATTCTAAAATCCCCATCTTTTATATTCCTTCCTTAATTAAATGGGTTGAGATTATATTTCCATATAATTATTACATTTAAGTAAAACGGTGTTGATTCTGACAGTATTTAAGTACGACATCATTATATCACCCATGTGCCAAGCTTGCCAATAAATGAAACAGTGTTCGTGTAACAACCCAGGGTAAGGAATACTATTTTGATTCGAAGTAGATCATTGTCCAATTTGTACAATATTTGTCACAAAATAATGATAATTGATGCAATATCAAAATAATCTAACATTAAAACATTTATTATAGTACAGCAGTGTTTAACAAGCGGTTGTAAACGGCTTAATTTGAGGAAAAATCAGAATTCCTGATGTCTGTGTTTTGGCTATTTTTATTATATATCTTGGGGTAACGTCAAAAGTCATTCATGCAAAATTTCTTTAAAAAGCATTTACAAGGTTAAAAATTTTAAAGCGCTTTTTTGCTTCTCCGCCTTTTTAAGGAATTGTGTTATGTTTAATGATTATTACTAAAGGAAAAGTAAGAAAATATATTATAGACTCATTTGAAAGGTTATGAATTAATTGATGCCAAATTTAGAGGTAATTCGTAAGTGGTTGCTTTTTCCATGTTGTCAGAGCTCACGAACATTTAGCATACAAAATTCACAATATTTTTTAACATTGGTTATTTCGTATTTTGAATCCACTGAGTCGATACTTCTGCTTGTGCATAATGCCCCAAGGGTTTTCACCAGCCCAGTTGTCAGATCTTGGACCTCCAATGTTTTGGACATAATGCTGCTGTTGAGAGTTTGCTCCTTGGAATGCACATAGAAGATACCGAAATTCTACGGGGCACCGGAGCGGTCTCCAGCACTCAACCCACAGAGCTGACCCAGCGCAAACCCCAGGTGGCGGATAGCCCTCTCGTTGAGTTGTTTGCCAGGTTTTATTAGGAATGCCTGGCCGTGGACCATAGTGGGTGACGTCTTTGGAGAGAACCACGCTCCTTGAACGTTAAAGACCCCTTTTGTAGTTTTCGAAAAAGAGAAGGCTAATAATGGCGCTACAAAAGGCTAAATTTTCCGTCCCTACCCATCACTCCCTTTGGCATTCAAAAACCGTTGCCCTGTTGTGTCCCATCCCACCCTTTTTCAATATTAATTATTGTTGAACTTGTTCTCGTCCTGAATATGCATGAAATATTTGCAACTGGACGTTAAGCAACCAACAGTCAATCAATCAATCCGAAATTCTATATATTTTTTAAATTTTGGTAATTTTGTTTTTAAAACTTTGGTTGTACAAAGCCTGACTTATAGAGCATTGTCCTTTTTTTTTTCTTTGGAATATCTAAAATGCATTCTTATAATATAGTCATATAAAGATTATTATTTATTTAAAAATCATATCTGATAATATCCATCGGGATGTACGGAAGATGGAATAAGTTCACGGACTTAAAGTATAAATATTAGATGTTTTTGCATTTTTTTATTACTGTTCGTGTTTCGCTTTGAATTTTTTATTTAATTAGCTATGTTCCTCGACTTGCTCTCTCTTGACTAACAGTTTGGTTTCTCTCGCTTTTCCCCCTGGTATCTTCGAATTTATTTTAAGCACATTCATCATATGATTTCCGTCAGTGGCATGCATATACCTGTATGTTAACTCGCAAATACAACAGTTGGAGAGACCGTTAACATTTTGAATTAGGACAGAAAACGTTTACAATGGGTTTGACAAGTTCAAGGACTAATTGCATTCTTCTGATTTTTTCTCGGGTTTAGAAGATGAAACAAGTATACTTTTCCATTTAGATGCTTATTTAACACAAATCTGCACTGAAAACATTAATCTGTCATGTACTGTGAACATCTGTGTCCTAGCTTTTAAGTTTAAAAAGGGCGAAATATTCGATGGAACTCAATCTGAACAACTCCAAAGAGTTTCCAGTGGTAATCGTCAGACTTCATTCACATCAAAATGAAGCTTTCAACGTAATCGTTCTCGTTGATTTGTTTTTCGTTGCATCGATGACAATACCAGCCGGTAAGATGTATAGAAATAAGCTTTCGTTTATTTTGTTGGTGTAGTCTTCTGTCTTCTACTTTTATGATCTGATGTATTTATGTTCTTAATTTTGAGCTTAGATATTAAGCATGAATCATTTGCTACTGTCGGTTTTTTTCTTAAGATTTTTTTAAATTCTATTCCTTATTATAGACGAAAAAACGGCGAAAGTTAAACCTTTGACTTAATATCTTTACTAGATATTTGCCCCTTAGAAAAAAAATTGATCGACAAAATTTTATTTTATAAACTTAGTTAGAAAAATCACTCTTGGACAGAAATATCAAACCTTCCCTTTCACCCTATACCGAAATCCAATGTTTTGTTCGTAAGATCAATTGTTTTGCTCCGATTATCAAATGTTTTGTTTTGCTTAATCCAAACTAGATTAAGACAATGAGTATAGAATAAAATCAGCGCTTTTAATTAACCTTTATCACGAATGTAAGGAGACACCTAAAGTCCAGATTAACCTTCGTCACGCACGCTAGGTGCCACTTAATGTCTATATTGTTATCACGTTCGCAAAGAATTCAAATTACAAGAAAACACTTAAGGATTCTAACGCGCAAAAATTGTTAACAACACCGGTTTAACCCCGTTTTTAAAGCGACCATAATAAAAATTGTATGAATTTAAAGATCAAACTAAAGACAATTGAAAAATAAAGCTCAAACTAAAACTCAGCTTAAACTCTTCATCAAATCTTAAAACAAAAAATGTCTGCGGAATAACTTCTGCAGAGAGAGCAAACAATCCTTATTTTATAATTTGTCAAAAATAATAAATTGGGTATTGTGCAAAACACTTTCTTGGATTGACCTTAATCAGGTGTGATAAATGACAAAATACTGGACATCCAGATTGTAATTGTTTTCATAAAAAAAATACATTACAAGGCAACGCAAGATAAACAAAATATTTTTTTTTCAGTTCTTGTAACACTCTGAAACGTAAGCAAAGACATTCTAAACCACCTGTTACAAAAATTGAACTTCGGGTTTTGAAGTTCTGTCTAGTTTTTACTACTCATACGTGCAAAACAAAATATATCATACATTCAGTTTGAAATATATTTACAGAATAAAAGTTTAGTGAGTCTTCTAGCTTATTTTGGCCAGTTTTTACCGAATTTGCAATATACACGCCTCATAAATTATAAGATAGGTCCTAATTTGCTTTACATTGAAATTTGTATTGAGGTGTGTCCTTAGAAAGTAAATAGCGAAGGTTCTATCAACAATTTAATAAAAATTTTGAAAACAGTGGATATACATTTAAATACTAAACGCTGTAATAAAATAAAGTCAAACATGTTTTTTTTTTAATTTTCTGATTATGTTGTATTTCTCCATTTAGAAGCAAGTGGCAAAGATAAAAAATTGACAGCAGTTCCTCCGGAGAGGTATAAGATGTAATTCTCTAAATGAGATTATAATACATACAATAAAATTGAACAAAACATCAGAAAATTTAGAAATATCACTCAGTGCTTGAAAAATACTCTGTAAATTATTTGTCGATAGCACGTAGCAGATAATCATCAACTGTCTTGGTATATCTTGAAATATCTTGTAAAAAAGTGTGGTTCTAACGAACAGGCATTCAATTTACATTCAATTTAATCAAAAACATATATTCATAACAAAACAGAAATTTTTATTTAGAGCTTTTAATGCCAATTTATAAAACAATAACAATACAAACAAGTACACAAAGTCAATGCAATACACAGGTTCATAGTCCAAATCAGTTCATGAAATTAAAAGCAGATTATTAAGATAAATCAAGCTCATGCATATAAATAAGCAAGCGCTATCATAAAATTAATTCTATAAATAAATAAAAGTTAAAAAAGAAACAAAAATAGCAAGGATCTAGCACTAAAAATAAGCAAGAATCAAGATATGCAGGTGCTACATCTGCATTAGCTGCCGTTCTCATTATTAATTAAACTTTTGAATT
>JARWCS010356844.1:0-10802 GCA_034783895.1 Geukensia demissa
GCATGAATAGAACTTCACATTCAAAACATAAAATGCCCACGAGTATTTAATCTACATATAATTGAAATATATTGTCAATGGTTAATGACATTAAAATCCATGAAAGGTCCTTTTTATGGTTGCCAGAATGTCATAGAAAATTTAGCTAAAGGCAAAAGTATTACATTTAAGCAAATGGCTTATTCTGGAGACAAAAAAAACCTGTAATTGGTAACACCAATCAAATAACACTTGTTGATATAATTTAACTTGAATTGATTACATTGAAAAATTTAAAATTTGCTATACTGTGTCTTCCTGTTTGAAATAATTACAACGTAAGCTTGATAACAAAATATCTACATGTAGCCTGACGAAAGTCGGAAACAGACAACGTGTCTCTATATCTACCTGTAGACTTGCATCGAAAAGTAAACAGGAAGAACTTGTTGAATAAAACCGTTTTGGGAGAAGAGATAAAACTTTGATTTCCCCTTGTGACCTTTGCATTCATGTGCTGCACCTGCATGTGAATTATATATTTCTTCAAAACATGAAAGGATGGTTTTCCTAGTAGGATATAGAGGGTTGCCGCTAACAAGGTTTTTTGTATGAAAGATTAAAGCCCGCAATTTTGCATTTTATCGATCGGCATCATCATTTATTATGTTATTATCCACTCTGATTCTAACAAAAAGTAGACTTAAGCTGACATTAGCGGAATGCCAGTATTGTTGATTGACAAAATTTTTGTAATGTTTGACGGACGTGTGTTTCAACAAACAATCGATATTCCAATGAGTACCAGCTGTGCACCCATTCTTGCCGATTTATTCCCTTATTCGTTTGAAGCTGACTTCATATAGAACCTTCTGCAGAAAAAAAGTAGGCTCAATCTTTTAGCTTCACGTTCCGCTATATAGATGATGTCCTTTTACTGAATAACTCTAAATTTGGTGACTATGTTGACCGCATCTATCCCATTGAACTTGAAATCAAAGACACTTCGGAAACAGAAAGGTCTGCTCCTTACCTACACTTACACCCAGAAATTGACAAAAACTTTACGACAAGAGAGATGACTGATTTTCCGATTGTAAATTTTCCGTTCATGTCTAGCAACATTCCAGCCGTAACTGCATACGGAGTGTATATTTCTCAGTTGATACGCAACTCCAGGGCTTCTGCTTCCTATCAGGTTTTAATAATAAAGGGCTGCAGCTCACAAGAAAGCTACTGTGCCAAGGGTTTTTCAGGGACAAATTAAAGTCATCACTCCGAAAGTTAAAATCCTTAAGTCGGATGACAGACAAAACCACGGCGAACAAAATAAAAGTAATATTATTTTGGAACACACAACACTACACTGAAAACTAAAGCTGGAGTAACTCGAACCTTAAAAAAACCATGGTGAGTTCAGGTGCTCCGGAACGATAAACAACTTCTGTTCCACTAGTAGCAACCGTCGTGTTACTCAGTAAACAAACCCGGTGTATAGACGCAATCGATATTAGTCACAACCGGTATAGGAACGGATTTGTACTCGCGACAGTGCGAAGATATCCATTGTCATTTGTGAAATGGATATTTCATATCGGTCAACTAAATCATGTTATGACCATTGTCGTCTCTACGATTTCGGTCCTGTACCGGTTGTGACTACGATCGAGTGTAACTCGACTACTGAATAAGACGACCGGCGCCAATAGTGGGACAAGAATTGCGTTCCCTTGTAGGCACCAGCGCTCACTTTTGAACTCATACACGTTGTGTTACTCCAGCTTTAGTTATCTTCGTGTTGTGTTTTTCTGTCATTGCTTGGAATATCAAAGTTATGATTATACTAGCTAGAAACTTTAATGTTACCTTTTAAAATAATGCATATTGAAGCAATAGTTTAATATTGGACATAATGTTGTTTTATTTTACAAATTATATTTCTAAATTACCTTGACAGTTATTTCCAGAAAAACCCGAAGGACATCTACATGTATAGTGCTGGCTGTACACGGTATATGAACACAATCCACCATTAAAGCATGGTTCATTTGAACATGGCGTTACTATAAATAAAGTATATAACGTTTAACAAGCTGCATACGCAGTAAATTTGCACACACAATATGAAAATTAACGCTTCATTAAAATCTGTTCAATATATTAGTACTTGGAAAAGAACTAATTTCGACAAGTTCATCAGTCTAATTTTTTTCACTTAGGAAAGGCTATGACAGATCAAACAAATTATCATTAATGTTTGTAAACAAACAGTTCCAAATCGATACAAATCAATTCAATGGCTTTCACCAGACCACATTAGTCTCTTGGTTAAATAACCGTAGATTTATACTTCCCAATTACTCCTTGTAGTCAACAAGGTCAAAATATTACAAAGAAATTTGTAAAGTCTTCACAGTTTACCAGGTTGACACATTCGAAGAAAAAGCTACTGATGTTCAAATTGCAATAGTTATAGATACTTCAGAAGTTCGTTTCCAATGTTACGACAATAGTTTTTCTTGCTATATATGGCTGCAATACGAATTATCTAGATTTGTGTCTCTTAGTTACAACCCAAATCCGAAATTGAAAAGGCACTTTACATTTCAATGTTCATTTGGCTAGTTTATATTGTCTTTCAAGACCAGGACAAGAATTAAAAACCTATAAACCCCCTCTAGCATTTACGAAAAGTTTATTGGTTTGAGTTAATATTATCTTTTAGGATTGAATGGACTATAGAAGAAAACATAGCCGCAACACGTGTTTGTCTGCATTCATCAATTAACAGATGAGTCTCAAGTTTATTACAACTGTTGAAAAATTGCAACAGGTAAAGTTGGATGGCTGTCTCTTAAACTCCTATAAATTCATGCAAGATCTCCTTTTCTATATTGGTAAATTGGTTCTTTCATATAAAGCATTAGTTTTTTATGATTAAGCGACCTGGCATATTTAAAAATAAGACGACAAAAGTTTCACAGCCTTAAATAAAATCGCAGAATTTATGATAATGTTTTAACAAATAACCAGGTCATGACAGCGTCGTATTATTTTCTCGAGTATTCTAGTGTATTTATAGCTCAATTGGTAGTATATGTAATAGTCATTTACCTTCACAATCTGAACCAGTAAAGCCTGCTTGACATTTACATGTATGTCGAGAAGTCTCTTTCTCATATGAACAGACCCCATTGTGCAAGCAAGGGTTGTTCGAACAAGGTGTAACTGCAAAAAATACAGGTTTTATGAACGTTAAATATTTAATTATACAATTTTATTACATGTTTTGCTATTAAATCTTTTGTCGTCGTACATGTGACGATAATATATTGTTAAACACAAAAGTGAACAAATACCGAGAATACCCTTACAAATGCAGATATTTGAAAGATATAGAAACAAAAATTATCATTGTCTCGTTGATTAAACTTAATTATCTACAAGGGATAGATATTCGACGTTTTATTCAGATCATTTAAACTTGTTTATGTTTATGTTGGTACAGCTTTTAATGTACCTATCGTTTTCTTACACACATGTCAAAATCATGCACTGAATCAATGTTTTCTTTTCTTACCTTTTTGACATCTGAGTGTTGAACCGTCGGACACACTCCGTATATGACCTATATAGCCTTACTTGTTACATACACAGAACGTGGTAAATTTAAATAATGTTCGGGAATCCCCTTTCTTATAAATGCAACATTTCGTTCATAAATGAATCCACAAATACCAATATCAATTGAGTTAGAAAACAATAAAAAGAGTGATCAGTTCAGCACTCAACGAGGGCAAAACTGACTTAAAGATTATATTAAGTTTCATCATAGCGATTAGTTGAAATCGGTAGTAAGTGTCAAAAGTCGAAGTACACAACTAGTTTAACCCCAGCACATTTCTCATGTATCTGCCCCAAGTCAGGAAATATAGTCAGAGGTTTGTCTTTCTGTTTAAGTACATCAGGTAAGAACAATATTATGTTAACTGATTTTATTGCGTTGGGTAGATTTAGAGCTTTTCATAAGAAGTGGTATTCCACTCTTTTTTGAAAGCCTTGTGGACACCTTTAGATTTGTAAATTTCATCTGTTGTTTTCGTATTTTCGCCATATCTTTATATTTTCACACTTACATTAAATCATCAGCAAAATGAACAATGATATTGACTGAACAAATCAAATTATGAAATCTTCAGCCCTTAAAAACATGGTGGGAAAACCAGTTGCCAATAATATCGAACACCTCAACAAAAACACCATTATTCTGTTTATGGCTTATATTTATATTAATTCTTAAAATGCTGCGTACATACCATGACACCTATTTCCAGTAAATCCATTTGGGCATGCACATCTTGCCTTCAGGTCGCTTATGTAACATGCTCCGTTGTTCATACACGTTATTTTTTCACAAGGTGTTACTAGGATGAAAAATTTATAAATTACCATGCTTCTCACAAGACAACAAATGATACACAATATTATTATGGCACAATTCAGATATTTGATATATGATACATATGTGAACAAAGACATATTTAATTCATTAATAGTATCAAATATATAAGGTGCTCAATTTATCACAACATTGATTTTCTAATATGACGACATAAATGATTTAAATCATAAAATAAATGTACCAAAATTGAAAAAAGAAATGAGGTTAACGAAACAAGAAGAAGAGTCGTTTGAAACAATTTTAGTGTATTTAAAACAAAAGCATTATATAGACACCGAGATTTCAAAGACAGTGCTTATCTATAGACCAATATCATCTATCATCGTTGTTCAGTGAACCGAAATAATATGGCAAATCTGTTAATGCAAAACAGACAGATTTACAGCAATATTTTGTATCTGTTTATTTAAAGCATTTTAGTATATTTGAATCTAGTAATTGAAAGGAAAAATACGGAGTATATACCAGAAAGACAGGATCTATGTCTTTCATACGTTTATGAAAATATTCAAAAGCAAAATTTAATGCCGTTCAAGCCGCCTTTCTTGACGTACATTAATCAGACATGTTAGTTGCCAAAAAAAAAAAAAAGATCTGTGAATTTAGAGCTACATTCGTAGACCAAATGATATATACAGCTTAAGACTTACGACTTCATGCAATTGTACATTTTGGGATGAAATGTTGTCAGTAATTATAATGCATAACGAAAGCTAGCGTAAAATAGGGCTCTAAAAAGTATGCGAATTTCATTTCAGTACAGGTTTTCATGGTGGATAATAAAAACATGATACTTGATTGAAACTAACTCTTACCCTCACACATTCTTCCACTGAATCCTTTAAGACAAGAGCAAACAGCTTTGTCATCATAAACTGAACATGTGCCATTGTACAGACAAG
The DNA here is from genome assembly GCA_034783895.1 of Geukensia demissa. Lineage (NCBI taxonomy): Eukaryota > Metazoa > Mollusca > Bivalvia > Mytilida > Mytilidae > Geukensia > Geukensia demissa. Next base: position 5,344 of record JARWCS010356844.1, read on the forward strand.
AATATTCGTCACAAGGGGAACCTAAAAATTGAAGAATACATAACCTTACAACATTTTTCATTGTTAAGGACTACAATACTTATGATCCTGCATAGATATTTTGGACAATTAAGTGTAAAATAAAAACATTTTAGCTAAGAATTAATGGGATATTTTCATTAGAGACTTTCACGATTCAGAATAGTTCGGCTGTTAAAATATTTGATACAAAAAAAAAATATTTGTGTTTAATATTTTGCCTAATGTCAAATTGAATCTGGTTTGTGACAATTTGTCACCTAAGAAACATTATAATAAAGCCGGAAGGGGAATTTCTTTTGCTAAAGAAGATTAATCCCTGTGAAAAGACAGTGTCAGGAATTATGATTAAAATTATAATTGTAAACGGACGACGAACGCAAATTTATGGAAAGGGGTTACCAAATATATTAAGCCCTATTGAGCTAGTAAAGACTTTTTTATAGTTAAAAAAATTGAAAATTACAAAAATGGAATATTACAAATTAATATTCAGTATTACACAAGAATGTATGTTGACCATTGACTAGGTCAAAATACACACAAAAGGGGTTTATCTACTCCTCGAACACACATTTGGGATAAGTTTAAAATGATAGTTCATCGTCTGCAGCAATTTATAACCAAGTCGACAAAAATTGTATGGTGTATTTGACGTAAAATTGGTCCGATCTGTGTTTGAGAAAAATATGCTTTTCCAATGTATGCAATGAGAACAGTACTTTAGGCAAAAGAAATAATGAAATTTTGGGTAAAGACAATTTGCATAGCACATTGTAATCTTCTCCAACTATGTCCACATGAGCTGTTTGATAGGTTTTAGCAGTATGGAAAAGTCAAACATATGCCTGCTAGATGGAAGAACATTCCTGACAATTCAGGGATCTGCAAATTATTTAAATATGTCTGAATATAACGACGGAGAACGACCGACGACAACGACGCAAGATAACAGATATTAGTCTTAGGCCACATATACAGAAAAAACATGGATACAAGTAACCAATAAATGGCCAATGATCAAAGAGGAGGATAAGTTGTCAGTAAAATTGACACTCTCATACACGCTTCAATTGACCTTTTGTTCGGTTTATTTTTCATAATCAGAACTGGTTTTGAATGAGCTGATACAAATGTTACAAGCAACGTTTGTAGCGAATTTACATGAAGATAGTAGCATTTGTTCACAAATTTCTTTGGCTCCTCAGTGTGCACATTTAAACAACTTATAAACAGTGCGAAAATTTTAGAATTGCAACGGCTTTTCAATAGCATACCAAGACAAACAATCTTTGTCAATTCCAATGATGGAAGTTTGTATGCTTGAATCAGAAATTTAGTATGTTTTTATTAAAACGTATAATTAAAAAATAACGAAAATGAATTATCTCTATAAAACAGTATAACGGCGATCTTAAGTCCAGTGTAGAGTACCCATAAGAGAGATCACTACAATAAAGATTTTTTCTATAAGTATAAATAAATTCTGATTTTGTTTGGATTGAGTGCTTCATTTCCTATATTTGGATCTTTAACTTCTTATGTTTCGGTTTTAATGCTACTGATGAGGGGTTACTCCTTGAAATGTACATGTAGCATACCTAAATTTCAAAATTTATTTAACATTGGTAATTTTGTATTTTGTAATGAAATTAAGTTACCTTTCCGTGAAGCCATCAAAACTACTTGTGTTACTGTAAGAGCTGCTGCCAAACATAAACAAATCAATTACAATACAATTGAAAGAATCTTCCATTTGATGGTTGCCAATTGGGACGGTCCTCGAACTACTGTCGGGAGTTGAAGATTATCTTCTTGGTTTCTTATCTTATTAATTGTGTAAGTTGAGTATCATGGCTTTCTGTCTTTCTAGTCGCTATAATCGTTTAATTTTTCCTTTTTCTTGTTTTTGCTTAGTTTTTTGTGTACACCTAGAAACGTCCACTTCTTCATAGTCTTCTTGTGGTTCTTCATTCTCAATATTTCTTGAAACGAACTCAAGTTTAAACTTTGCATTTTCGTATACATTTGATTTCCGCTTTTTATATTTAACTTTCAATTTGATATCTTTCAGAGTCAAAGCCATATCATTTTTCATATTCCAATTTAAAATATAATCAGCAATCCTTGTGACATTTAGCTGATTTTACTTCCGTGTAACCTTCTTAGTGTGATAAAACGTCGACGTTAACAAGGCACTCTTGTTTGGTATCATAATGGAAGACTTTTTACTTATAGATGTATAGATGTGTAAGTGATGTTAAACATATCTAGTGGGTTATCTTAAATCTAATGGGTTTGATTAAAGATTAATTTATTTATTTCCTGTTTTCCTATTCAACCAATAACATGAAAAGAAGAACTTAAAATGATAATAAGTACATGTAAATTTTGTCGTTAAATTTCATCCTATAAGGAATGATATGAAACTTCGCGGCAAGTGAGCGTAGAAAACAAGTCCAAAGCTTCATATTCTGGCGAGCGGAGGTGATATTTTTACTGTATCTCAGCGTTAAAAATTTATAGTTCAATTTCAAAAAAATATTTAATATATTTTTTTAAGTTTAAAAAAAATTCTCCCAACAAGTCTTGATATTTATCCGCGGATACTACTTTAGGCCATCAATGACGTCAGATATATTATCAGCGTCATTTGATAACAACACCAGCTTGATGGCCGACATATACACCGATTACTTTTTTTCTGCTTAAGTTTACAATAAAATCTCATAAAAAGGTAGGTTAAATTTCTGTATGTTGGTTATGCTGTTAAAACCGGTTTTTATTACAACATCCTGTCTGAATTTTACGCGAAAGTTCCAGCAGGAAATATTTAGCAGTCGGAAAGACGTTTTTTTCGGCATAATAGAAAACATGGGATGGGATCGAGGGACGGGCTTGTGGGATGGGCTTATGGGATGGGTTCTAAATTTTTTGGGCTCTTGGGATGGGCTCATGGGATGGGTTCATGAGATGGGATCGTGCTATTTTGAATTTACTGAAGAATATGAGAGTAATTTTTATTAACAAAACTGATTTATGTGTTGTCTTTTATATGAAAAACTATTTTAATACATCTTGAATTGTTTAAACTCTTTCTACAGTATAATGACAAAATTATTTGATGTTGATTTTTATTCACAGAATGATTGCTTTAAAATATCAAACTGAAATTTACTTTATTGAGTGAAGGTGACCTGTTTTTTTTTTTTTTTTTTTTTTTTTTTTTTTGGGGGGGGAGAGTTGCTTGATTGATAGAAAGCCACAATACATTCACAGAGATAATAAAATATAATACATCCTCAATATATGGGTCTAAAACATAAAGCTTCAGTGTAGATTTTTTAAAATCATATTTTGTATTTCTTTTCTCTGTGATTATTAAATTGTTAATGCAATTCATTCACGTATAGTTAATTTATTACTGAATTTTAAGATTTTGTTGCAATAAATTATATATCTTCCAGCATACATAATATCGTACCATATTTTTTACAGTTAATCAAACTGAATGTAATTAAATAATTGTAGGTAGCCAATTAAATTGCAAGACAATAAAATAATTGTAGGTAGCCAATAAAAATGCAAGACACTGGCGAAAGTGTAATTTACTATGAAATCCTGTACTTGTCAACCTTTTAACTGCCAAGAACTGTTGGCAATAAAAGTGCAGTACTGATTTCAAGAAAGAAGTTTTCTTTCTACAATTTAGGTTAATATCTTCACATCTGTTTTTTCAATGGCAATCTTGGAAAAAATTTTAAGCTGACAGATGATGAAATGGAGTTTGGTGTAAGTTTTATGAGTAAATAATCTTTTGGGCTCCTGATTATCTAATCTTTATTGTTTTTACTGAAATCACACTGAGAATCTTTTAGCCACACGATTTTTAACTACCAAAGAAAATAATGACATGCAGGAAAAACACACGTATATCAAATCACAGTATAACCATCTTAAATTTGATGTAAAGTTAATAATCTTGAAGTCATGATTAAAGGTGTCAATATACTAAATCAACCAATCAGATTAAAAACATACGCAAAAATAGTGCTAATCAAAACAAAGTATTCGTACTCGATTTACTAGCATATTAAAATTAACGCATAGATTTAATTCGTTTTGACTCCTACTGAAAGATAAATTTATGACGATTAATTTGGGTCTAGTTTTCTTCATTTCTTGTGATGTTGGAAGAAATTATAACCCTCTGAATACATGGTCTATATGAAGAGATTTTTTGGAAGTCAAAATGCTATTTTTAGATAGGGGTTTCCCCTCTGATGACGGCATTTCACTACAAGACTTTAAAGGTCCGGTGATTTTTTAGACAAAGTACAGCATACCCGTGCGATTCAGGCTATATATGGTTATGGTCAAGTTAAACTTAAGGCAATCTGGCTAGACAAATTTGAAAAATCCAAAATTTGATTGAAATGTTAGGGAATTTATTGAGTATGTTTACACCTTAATGTGCTGAACCCCCAAAAAATATTTTTCGCAGTATCTTATCAAACTAGGGCTAGATATGCTTCAAATGATTAGTTACATGTATTTCGATTAATTAGAAATCTTCCAACAAAAAATTATTGGTGTCAAATTTCAGGACACTATATTTCGTCATCTGAAAAAATCCTATGTGGTTTAAAATGACAGCAAATGCATATTTCCTGACATTACAGACATGCCTACAAAAGTGGGGGGAGGGTCTAATTTTGATATTTTTCGGGCTTTTCTATAAAGGAGCAGTGAATGTTGGAGTTAAAAACATGTATTTCTATTCAATAGACAAGAGTATACGATTTTGAAGCGAAATTGATGAAAAACATTCATGTTATACAGTGTTTATGCCGTTTTAACCTTGACTTGAAAAATTGCGAATTTCTTCCAAAAATCCTTAGGAAACGAAACAACATTTTCGTCTATAACTCAGAACCCGGATGGTTTATGTGAACTTTGGATGTGTTGTTTTACTTGGTATGGCCTATAGAATAAAACTAAGCAGAAAAAAGCACAAGAAAACTCGTTTATTTTGTCTTTAGATGTCAATATACTAAATCAACCAATCAGATTAAGAACATACGCAAAAATAGTGCAAATCAAAACAAAGAATTCTTACTCGATTTACTAGTATATTAAAATTAACGCATAGATTTAATTCGTTTTGATTCCTACTGAAAGATAAATTTATGACGATTAATTTGGGTCTAGTTTTCTTCATTTCTGGTGATGTTGGAAGAAGTTATAACCCTCTGAATACATGGTCTATATGAAGAAATTTTTTGGAAGTCAAAATGCTTTTTTTAGATAGCGGTTTCCCCTCTGATGACGGCATTTCACTACAAGACTTTAAAGGTCAGGTGATTTTTTAGACAAAGTACAGCATACCCGTACGATTCAGGCTATATATGGTTATGGTCAAGTTAAACTTAAGGTAAACT
>JARWCS010356854.1:0-10802 GCA_034783895.1 Geukensia demissa
TTGAAGGCCATAATGGGACCTGTAGAAGTTAAAATTCTACTATCACTTGGTGGGTGGCTGTCTCATGGACAATCATGTCACATCTCCTATTTTTATATATATACTAACACAAAAATGCCTAATCAAATCCGTTCCATTTTCGATGTTATTCAAGTTGGGATTGGTGATGTGTGGATCCATTTCTTTTTTTTCGAATGAATCTAAGTATTTAAGCATTTCCGGAGTTGTGGGACTTTGTTGAAAATGCATGTATTACACAAAATGAAGAACACTGTATGTAATGTTAAGGTTGGTGATGTCCAATTCATTCGAGTCATTATGGTGGTGATGAGAGGTTCCTCTTTGAAATACAGATACATCCTAGCAAAATTAACCACATCTATGCAGTATTGGTAAACCGGATTTGTTCTCATAATTCTGCCTTTCATTCATTAATCTGATAATGCTTTATCGGATTATTTAGAAACTGGTTACAGATACATGTGTATTATTAAATGATATTTGATTACAAGTTTAGAAGCTGCTTGACTTCGTTCTGTTCGCCCGTCCTCCTGCCTGTCCTTTTAGAATGCTGATTGGACTGTAAAATGTCGATTCATATTTCTTCAATTTATAGTCATTACACATTTATCACAAAAACCTAACTTGTATGCATGGCTAACACTAGTGATTCCTTTTCTGGCATCCCTGTGGTCGTGACGGGTAAGCAGTTCCTGCTTCTTTTATATCTTTAAAGTCACCTGTCGTAATGCTCATTTTCCAATCCGGCTATTATGTTATTGCATCAAGATCAGGGTTACAACTTCCAGGCAGAGAAAGTGGTGGTTATTTAAATGTTGAGACGCCAGGAGAAGGATCAGTCTTGAACATTTAAGAAACGGATATTCCAAATCAGCCAACAAGATTGTGGTGATGACCGTAAAATGTCAACAGTGATGACTTCAACGGCATTCTTATTTAAGAAGTTTATTTGTCATCGCCAGAGCCCAGTCGAGAAAGTCGCTGTATTGGACACATGTCATCTAGTATAGTATGAGCTGCGACATGTATACGCAATACTCTGGGACAGCTGGAATGTTATTTCCAATGAACGGAAAGTTGACAATTGGAAAGTTTAAATCATATATAGTTCTGTATGTATCCTTCATCATTGTGTAATTCTAGATGAGTATCAAGGTACGAGGCAGGCTAAGGAGTTGTTGATGCGTTTTAATATCGATCTCATTTGTTCAGATTAGGTAAAGATATTCACTAAACCTTGCACATGCAAGGGCGACGCAGGGCCGCATCCAGCTTTGCTCTTGTTAATATAAAAATATTGTTCCATTATGAGATTTTTCGTGATGTGAAAATATAAGTTTACCAATGTAGCATAAGTATGGTGAATTTTGATATGATTTATACGCATTTTAAAAACGAGTAACCTCTCATCAGCAGCATTAGAACCACAAAATTTGATGTAAAACACTCTGTAACCCTGGAGTCACGTGTCACCATTTTCAATATTAAATACAGTATAGGTAAAATTCATGCTAATTTTGGGGCATAGTGTCCAAGTATAGGTACAGTTCATACTTATTTTGGGGCATAGTGTCCAATGGACACGTATGAGATATAATTGTTATTGTTACCATGAAACTTGGCACGTGGATTTTACATGATATATGCGACAGCAATTAATGTGAACATGATATCATGCCGTCGCCTTGAGGTCACTATGCATTTATTTGCAGAATTTTAATTTTGATTAACTTAATGAAAAGGTTCAGGCTGGAGCTACTTTACCATAAAGGGGTATCAATCATACCCAACACTTATGTGTATAGATTATAAAATGAATTTAAGCATTTAGTTGCTGAAGGAAGTGTGGTATTATTATTTTTACAAAGGTTAGCCATGATATAAATTGCAACATGAAGAAGCGAAAATGTTTTGACTTGAAGCCAGTGAAAAAATTATTTCAATTGTTGAATTTCAGTTGAAGTAAAATTGTAGAAATGAATGTTGAGATTGAAGGTATTTTTTGAAAGAACGAGTTATTTTTACGGAAATAAACTTAATTCCAAACATTCTTAGATTGTAGTTGACTAACAAGCGAGTTTACTCAAGTGTAAAAAATATATCAAAATATAACAAAAGCTATTTCAGCTCTTGTTATAATTATCGTGATGCAGATTCAAAATGCATTTGTTCAACTTTTTTTTAAATGGTCCAAATAAAAATAAATTAAGTTTCGAATGTAATTTCTTGCTGGGGAATATTCATTGAATAACACTTAAAATAATAAACAAGACTTCTATTAAATTTCTCTGTATAATCCAGTATAATAATTTCAAAAATCCTCTGCTAATGAGCTCTAATTATGACAAAATTTAAAATGTCATTGTATGAAAGTACAGTTGTAATGATACCTTTGTCTTCATCCGATAACGAGGCTGGACCTTCTTTGTAAAAATATTTGGCAAATGATTTATAATTATCACGATCAGACGATGTATGCTCAGATCCAGCGTCATAAGACCTCATTCCTTGATTGCATTCAAATAGCTTCTCCATGTGTTCCCGACGTCGTCGACGAAATTTTGGTTGAGATTCGGGTGAATCTTCTATATTTTCGTCACTGCCTTCCTCGCCAAAACTGTCGTCTGCTGAGTCATCATTCTGCTTTTGTTTCTGTTTTCCTTTTTTCTTTCGTTTTCTTTTCCATCTGTTGTATCTTTTATCGGTATTTGGTTTAAAATAATAATCCCTTTTGTTCGAAATATCTAACGGGAAAGCAATAAAAAGCAACTTTAAGAGTACATTAATCTTGTGGCAAGAAAAGAATATCAGTGGAAAGATGAGGGAGAGTAAACAAATAAACGAAACAGGGAAATTGAAAAACCGAGTTTGATCTGACTCCAATTTCATTAAACATTTTCTTCAGATCCTCAGGTTTATAAACAGTGAAATAAACTATTTGATCAGTCAGTTTGTAGTTTGAGTTACAGAAGTTGACGTGTCTGGACGAGGCAAGTAACATAGAAGACGAAGTTTTGATTGTTTAATAATCCTTTACTTTGTTGAATACTAACAGACAAACAATTCGTTCAAGTTTATACCTAGTTAGACCTTTATCCCAATCGCCTCGGTGCCGCAATGTTTAGCGTGCTTGCCTCGAGAGCGGAAGGTCTTGGGTTCGATCCCCGGCCGGGTCAAACCAAAGACATTAAAATTGGTATTTGCTGCTTCTCTGCTAAGCACGCAGCGTTTAGGAGTAAGAGCAAAGACTTGTCGACTCAGAATAATGTGTCTGGGTAATGTGACAATGGCATGTCTTCCTGCGGACTATTGCTTTCGTGAGCTAGCATGTTAAAAATCCGGCTCAGCGTAGCAGGGTTCATTCATCATCATTCATTAATGAGCTCTCGTCCTGAATATACAAGAAATATTTGCCACTGGACGTTAAGCAACATTCAATCAATCAATAAATCTTTATCCACCTGTGCCCTAAAATTTGTAGAGGAAAGTCATGTCTATACGACTTTGATAAATTGCGTGAATACTCATCTTTCCAACAGAAAGTTCCTGTTTTAAAATTTCTACTCTGTACCAAACCAATTCACTTTTCTTTTTTAGTTTAAGAGCAGGTGTATATATATTGTACATATGTACTTGAATAATATTCTCTATGTAAAATTGAGTCAAATATTGAAAAAGAGAAAATTGTTGTTATATATTCTTACACTAACAAAAAGACACAATACAGTAGCTTAACTTACTTGGAAGAAAGCTTCGTTGTGATATTTCTTTTAAACCATGAGCACACTCACGAATGATATCTTGCAGCATCTCTCTGGAAAAGGTAAATAAAATCTAGAGGCTCCTAGGAACCTGTAATCGCTCTCCTGCCTCAAAGTTGCCCTGAAAACTGCCTTTGTGGAATTGTGGGCAAAAGCTTGTCTTTATGTTAAATGATTTGTTACAAGCACATTTTTGATAAAATTCATATAAAAGTGATATTATTTTACGTATACACGATTTTTTATTTTGGGGAGTTTTAGAGCTTTTAGTGGTATTCAAATCTTGTTTAAGGCCATGCGAGCTGAAAGATGTACAAGCCATACGCTGGGGCAACTGGAATGTTACTGCATATGAACGAAACAATTAGAATTGGAAAGTTGAAGACATCACGTTTGTCAAAGAGTTTTAAATGTAACCTTCCCTCATTGTCATATTCGAGATGAAGATCGCGTTAAGCATGTGTTCAGTGTTTGATCATAAGCTAATGATGGGTAGCTTGAGATGAAGACCAAATAGGACATTGTTCAATGAAAGAACAGAACATTTGCAGCGGAAGCTGAATTTCACGTTTTGATCAAAGCTTTCTTCCTTTTTTCTGCAAAAGCCCTTTCAAGATATAAGTCTCAAATGAGACAAGTAAGAAGTCGACAAGGATAATATGTGTCCATTAGAATGTCGATCGTCTAGTGGAAATCTCTTCCACCAAACTGAACAAAACGGCGTTTCCTCGTCTGGTATTTACCCCATATTTTTTATTTCCATCAATATATGTTGTCAATATACGGAATTTTATAACATCTTTCTCTCTATATTTGGTCTTTGCTTTTGTTTGGCGTTGAACAAAATATGTCTGGTTGCTACCGGTAATAGTACATTTGATGGTCTTTCTCTGTCCCTTTTGAGAATTCAACGATGAATTAGTACAAATTTTGATTGAAAGAATGCGTTTGATATTGCCTTAAAAAGGGAAGAGAAATCAACAGTTGTGATGCTGTTAAAAGAGAACAGCTATCTTGAGATAAAAATGCCCACAAACTCTTTAGAATTCTTTGGTATCCACATTTGATTAATGCCACTTCTTGCACAGCAGGTTCCGCAATATTTACTTAATAGTTGTAAAAATTGAAGTTAAAAAGCCTTGAGCGCTGGTTGGTGGAACAACTAGCAGATCCAACAATAAAACCTACTTGTATGTATACATGTGTGATTTTAGCATTCGATACATTGAACGAAGGTTATAGTCCTCAACCTTAGAGGAAATACTAAAGACAAAACTAGCGTATGATTATCAAATATTTGAAAGGGTTGTATCTGTGCAAGTAGAATTAACATGTTTGCTCTCAAGTTTAGGAAAAGTGTAGAAAATTGAGATTATTTTGAGAGTGTCTTTCAAATCATTACCATCATCAGATTTTTTTCCAAACAAATAATATACTTTTTACAGCAAATTGACCTTTGTTACCGCTTCGCATACGTGGTCATAAACTTGACTGTTCATACATGATGTAAAATTGTCAAACATTATTATATGTTACAATTTGGAAACTTATAAACGATTGGCATGTTGATTACGTTTACTGATTAAGTGGCTAATGTAGGATGAATTCAAGTATAGCCACAGTTCTATATGTTAACATTCCTGTTTTTAAAAACCTCAAATTCCTATTCAATTATCCAAAATAAAGGCGTAAACATGGTGATATGGCTATGTTGCATACGTATTCCAAGGAGTAACCTCTCATTAGCAGCATAATAACCATCCAAAGGAAAAGGAATTCGAAGATACCAAAGGGGCAGACAGAATAGATAAGTCAGAAGACAGACAAGATCATAGCTAACAAAATGAAACGAAAGACAAACATAGAACACACAACATTACACTAAAAACTAAAGCTGGAGGAACACGAACCCTACAAAAACCAGGTGCTCCGGAAGGGTAATCCTTTGTAGTCAAGATAGTGGAGATATATCCATTGTAATTTGTGAAACTGATAATTTGTACCAGTCAACCAAATCATGATGGTGACCGAAAAATTTCGAGAATAAACATAGTAGAAGTACCCTACATCTGATGTCACATCGACTACTTAGATACATTTCGAAGGGTCTCCGTAAGTTCAGGGGTTTAAAATTAAAATAAATACTGCAAATTTCTGTAAAACAATATTTGATAAATTTAAAGTTACACAGGTCTGAAAATTGGACTGGTGAATACCCTCGGGGTCACCTCAGCTCTGAAAAATGGGGTGGTGAATACCCACGGCGTCATTTTATAATATCTAAACTATCTACTGGATTTTAAGAAAACAACAAAATGTAGCATTTGTGTTAAGTTAATATGATAAATACTTTTCAACTCATTTCAATCAACAAGTGTGTTAAAAAACACCTCACCTTGTTTCTATGTTTTTTGTTCTTCCTAAAAATTCTTCTTTGGAAAATTGTGTCTTCTGGGTGTTTTTCTCCTCGCATGCCAACTCTGTCCCTGTTGCCACTTCATTTTCATTTTCCGCAATTTTTTCTTTGTACTGAATGTTCTGAAAACTTACACAAATACTTGGAACAACAGGTTCAGTTTCACAGCGAATCTCCTCTTCTGCGACATCCGTCACAGCATTACCGTTGTCCAGTTCGACATTTTGCTGGGAGATATCACTTTTAGAAGAAACCGTAGACACTGCTCCAGGGGATGACAGTGGTACTTCAGGAGATTTATTTTGAGGCCAACAATTTGACCACATCGGTTCCAAAAGTGCTTCGTCTTCACGTATTTCAGATTCGCCTGTCTCAAATAATGGTTCAATAGATGTCCCGTTATCAAGAACATGAACGTTACGGATACTCTCCTGTATATTAATGGCTGAATCAGACGTCACCATTGCACCGTGAAAGTCGTAACATTCTACAAAAAATAATAAGTAATAAATCTGTTTCAGTAACTATATATATATGGTAATTATCATTCTGGTAATAACTGTTGTTTTTATTAGCAATGTTTGTAACTACAGGAAATGCAACTTGTGTATCGCTGAAAAAAACATCAGAAATGTGAACTCCTTAATAATTTACTGACAATGCACTGCACTTGCAGACGAACGCATATAAACGGAAGGGTAAACAGAACATCCGCCGTAATCAAAATTTCTTCCCAATGTCCGCGATAATGTTTCATCCCTAAGCATTGCGTTTTCTGTTCGCCATACGCATTTAATTGTCAGTAAATAACTGGAAACGCCCAAATATCTCACTACTGATGATTCTAAAAGCTAAACCTCCTAACTATTCTTTTACTAATCTACATTCAAACATGATCCTGCTGGCCACGTTATTTATACGGTGAATTTTAATAAAGTTGAGAACGAATCTCTCAAATAGTATCAAAATATTTTGATCCGCAGTTCTTCAACTGGAACTACAACTGCAAGCTCCTGACGGATTCTGTAAAGGACTATTCAAGAAAATGGGCAAAACGCGAGAAAGCGGATGGTGATACCCTTTCAGAATGGGTAAAGTCTGCTGAAGGGTCACTTATTCAAATTAGAAAATGCAAACTTAGAAAATCAGTCAGTAAGAAAGTAAAATCTATTTTCAAAGATCAAGATGTTGCCTAAACTCCATCCATCGCTCATGACAACTGTGAAATCGTGCCAGGAGCTAAGGCCCAAAAATAAGATAGTTTTTGTCTACAAAAAAATTAAATCGATTCTTTAAGTAACAGTCCACCTTCGAGTCATGCAAATTCTGCAAAACTGATCCACTGAAATATTTCATTTTACTATTATAATTATTCTAAGGTACAAACTCTGGAATAATTCAGTAATCAGTTATTTTGCCAAACCGCCTAATTACAGTAGATATGACCTGAAACATTTTGCAAAATTAAGAGTCGTCGCCCTGTTTCAAATTTTGCAATGCGTTCTTTGTAAATTAGATCTACCATGAACAGGCTAAGGGGGCAAATCGGACATCAGTTTGCACATGAAATGATATTCCAAACAAAATATTAACTTTTGATTATTTGTAGACTTTTTATTGATGAATCACTTTTGAAGTGATTCTTTTTGTGTAAACCATTTCTTGGCATTGAAATCGCACATGGTAATCTATCTTATACAGCTGCAACACTTTCAAGGATATCGTTGATATTCATATGTCAGTTTTATGTTACTTTTGAATGTTTGCTGAAGATGAAGACTGCGATCTTCTTTATTAAATTTGATACACTGCACCAAAGATACAAAACTGTCCTTACAATAGCGTTTTATTCTGGGTCTGCCAAGTCGCTCTCAAAATGTTTTACTTCAATTTTAACAACTATAAAGACGGACCGCCAGAAATACTGTTAAACAAACAAGAAGAAGTGACATAAATCAAATGTGAATACTTAAGAACTCCATTGACCAGATGGACATTCTAAACACAAAATCTCTTTCCTCTTTAAATATCATCATAGGCTTTGACTTCTCTACCCTCTATACAGCCATACCACATGCACTTTCCAATTCAGGACTAAAAGATCTAATTCATACGTGCCTTTATAAAAAGAACGAAGAAAGACGATACAAAGACACTGTTGTCGGTAGAACCAAAACATACTTTGTTCAACGCAACACAATATCATAAAAACAAATGTACAGAGGAGGATATCATACAAAATATAAGATTTTCTAATTGACACTTATTTATTCATTTGATGGATCTGTATTTCAGCAGACGGTCGGCATTCCAATTGAACTCTTTTCCTCAACGATTTATTTCTTCACTCATTTGAGGCAGATTTCCTCATGAGCTATCACATAAAAAAGAAAGAAAGCTAACCAAAACCTCAAATTTCAGCTTCCGCTATATAATAGTAGATGATTTTTTTATTAAACAATGCTGGATTTTGTGATCCAGATGAGCTTTAAATTAAAGACACAACAGAGACTTTCGAGTCTTTCTCATATCTTGATCTTCATTTTGAATTAGACAATGAAAGAGTACAAGTGTGCCAATGTTGAATGAATATGATGAATTTTAATATGCTATGTGCACATTTCATGAGGTAACCTCTCATCGGTATCATTAGAATCAAAATGCAGGAAGTCTAAGACCCAAGCATAGCAACAGAAGTACTCAAAATAGGAAGCCAAATCCAGCAGTAGGACAACTATTTAGTGCAATCCGTTTCGAAACCCTTGCGTTTTGATTTTATGACAAACCTAGTTACTTCAGCTTCGATTTCCAATAGTCAACTTTACGTTCATTGGCAGTAAATTCCAGCTGCCCCGGAGTATGCCGAATACATCTCCCAATGCATAATTCAAGAGCATATGTCCAATACAGCGATTTTGTAAACAGAGCCAAGTTGTTTAAACAGGGATATGTTGCTCCACGGCTGAAGTCAACATCTCAAACTTTTACGATCGACAACACAATCTTGTCAGACGTTATGGAATACCCGTTTCATGGATGAAGACGGATCTTTTCCTTTGAACTTGCAGTGGAACCTAAAAAATAGACTGTTCACTTTCTACGCCTGTAGTTTTTAAGCATTCCCCTTTACCATGAAATGACTAATATCGGGTGGGAAAATGAACAATGCGCCGGTTGTCTTTAAAGAGGAGGGAACAATTTACCCTTCCGAACCACTGAGTGTAACCCCGATTTTTGTGGGGTCCGCAATGTTCATTAGTTGTTTGTTTGATTACTGTAAAATATGTGTCGTGTTCCGTCTTGTTCAAGTCTTTAAGATTTCCGTGTCTGTCGACTTTTCCCATTAAGTCTGGCACATCGTTTTTTGTGCTTCATATTTTGTGAGGGAGATGTATTAATTACGCATATTCATTTGCTTATTTTGCTAAATTAACGAAAATATCTTAATTGTAAAAATTACTTCAGTGTTCTTACCAAATTCTTGAGTCATTTGTTTTGCGGAAAGACACGTAGACAACATCATTTCTTCATTTCCATGATCTTTTGATTGTCTTTTGTTTTGAGGTTTTTGACTGATTATAGAATGCGTGTTTCTTGGTTTTCTTTCGCATCTATCATGAATGGTATCAGCAACAGACTTTTGACTTATCTCACAATGAGGCAAGTGTGGCAAGCTAAAAATATCGCCTTTGTGGAACTTATCAGTGAGCTCTTCCTTGGTAAAACTAGCTATTTCACTTGCATTCAAAGGCGGTATTCTTCCATACATTTGTGAATTTTCATGTGTTGCGCTATAGCGTCTGAAGTAGGAAAGAAATGGACTCTCGGTCTCTAACATCATGGATTCGTGAGATACCATTCTTCCTTCACACTTGTCGCAGCAAAATGACGTTTTCTTAATAAAACCAGGTTTGAAATCTCTTGCCTTAAATTGTATAAAAAGTTTATTAAATGCATTTACGCTAATTGCAATTAATAATTTAAAATATTTTAAAGCCTACCACGGAAGTTGCATTTAAATTTTCCATCCGGTTTAATTTGTTGAGTTTGTTTTTTTTTCAGTAGAAGAGCTTTCAGTAGTATGTCAATTGATTTTTTCAATGTTTTTCTTAATGTGGTTCTGTTTTCAGATATTACGGGTCAAAGTGAGAGTGAAAAATGTGTCCAATATAATACTGTGTTCAACAAATTACTATGTTCACATTCACCATAGTGTCAAACAACTATCAAAAATACAAGTTTAAAAATGTTAAATAAATGTGGTGAATTTTGATATGCTGTGCACATATTTCAAGGAATCTCCTATCGGTAGCATTAGAACCAAAAGGTAGGAAAACCGAAATTGAAACATTGTAAAATGAAGTGCTCATATCCAAACAAACCCAGAAAAGGCAGTATTACCAGCGAAAATAACATCTCCCTTTTGCAAAACAAGGAATGAAGCCAACTCTGTTATTTCAGGAGTTCAGAATTTAAACTATTACTGGAAATTCCTGTAAAATCCGATCTACACATATTTTATGGATATTATACTAGTCAAAAAAAGAAACGTTACGTCCCTATGTATTTTCAATAGACTTTCAACTTTCAATGACTGTAACTTT
>JARWCS010356865.1:0-10799 GCA_034783895.1 Geukensia demissa
CCACCAGTAAAACTGACCGCCGCGATATGACTGAAATATTGTTGAAAGTGGCGTAAAACCCCAATCAAACAAACAAAAACAAAAAACTTACAAATTATTGTGTTTGTATAAAGTATATATTTATTAAACATTTATCAAAACATTATATTACATTCAAAGCAGAATAATGAGATATGGTGAATAAACTGATATATCACATGCATAATAAACTTTTAAAGCTTTTTTCATATAAGGAAGTAATCAACATGATAAAAGTATTTTTCAAGCAATTAAATACAGTTCCACCTAAAAATCAAAGAATTAGATAGGAAGGGTCGGTACATCATAGTTTTCAAGTTCATTTTCTATTTGTTTGTTTTATGTGTATACCTTAGTTTAAGAAAATAGCAAACATTTGTTCCAAGTATATGCAGGAAATCTTTAAAAGGCAGTTTAACTTGAAGTGTTACTATGTACATTATGTATTAATTATCTCCCTTGAAAGTATTGTTCTTATTGTTAAAAAATATCTTAAAAGGGCTAAAAGGTACATGCCTGAAGATATCAGAAATTGAAAAAATACCCATGACTTATAATATTGCTGTGAATTTAAAAGGGAATCTCTCTGCAACAAAAACATTTTACAAAGATTTAATACACAAATAATTGTTGCGACCCAAGTTATGTCCCTTGTTCATAGTTGATTATATGTAAAAATTATATTGGTAGAAACAATTATTTGAGAAGAAAACTTTAGTGTTCTGAAAATTAATGTTAAAAAAAAATGCAAAAACATGCAAAAATGCAAAATCAATTTTTAGCATTTGCCACAGGATTTTGAATTTTACATGGAATGATTCTTAGTATGTATGTTACCTTCATTCTAAACTATTAGCTGATAAATCACTTGTGCACATAGCTTAGTCATAATTTACTGTGTTTTTTCATCATGTATTCAAACCTTAATTGTAGTTATTCTGTATTAATGTATTACATTTTAGTAAAAAAAAATGCTAGAATACTAGATTATTGTAGTTTTGATATAGCAGATATTTTTAATACCATTTCTTATTTGTTTATATAATAACTATAAAGGGAATGTATCCGTTTTCAGCTTTCAGAAAATTATTCTGAAGGAATGTTACAGAAAGAACAGCTGAATAATTTGTTAGAGCAGTGTGCGAGGTCATTATCTAGGACATCAGTGGGTGATACATCTTCTAGGTTTTCAGAAGTGGAATCTGAGTCAACATTATGTAATTCATCTGAAACTACACCAAGGTAAATGTAAAAGCATTTATTTCAGGTTTTGACTGAATGACTTATATTTTTTCATTTCTTAAATACAAATATTTTGGAATTCTATATATTTAAGTGTACAGCATATATATAAATGAAGATGTATTTGATGATTTTTATGCTAAGGAACCAAAGGGACAAAATAAACTCATTTTAAACGTATGATAAACTACACAGAAGATATTCTTCAAATTTATATAAAAGTTGTGTCATTTGAGCAAATTTTGGGGGCTAAATCAGAAAAATGCTTTGAAATTTTGAAAAAGTAAAAAAATTTATATAAAAATAGTCTGCGGGGGTTAAATGCATGGACAATCAAGAGATAAAATATAATGGCCTAATCTAGTAATACACACCTCTCTGCATGCCTACAAGTAATTCCCTGTTTTCCAATATTTGGTCCCGAGCATACCTGATAAAGGTTAATCCAAATAAGCTCTTCATAGGCATTTACAATCCTTGATATTTTAACAATCTTTTTGATAGAGAGAGAGAAGAGCAAGGCACTATTTTTTTTTAAAAACTTGTTTTGATCCCCATGGAAATCTAGTGAACTAAGGCAACAGCTGAATGAGAAATTATGCAGTGCACAACCCAGAAAAGAGGTGGATTGTGTCTTTCTGGCATGTATTCCATATTCTTCTTTCAAATAGACAAACTGTTTATCTCACTGTCTAGACATGTTTTACAACTAAATTTTCTGTTGGTCCTTTTAACTATACAAAATGTCAAGCTTTTGTGGAGTGCCATTTTCGAACCTCATTAAATTAAATATGCGTCTTTGCCATTGTTTTTATTTTAAATCAAAAGAAAGAATTGCCTCACAATTAATGTTTCTCATTTTACACTATGGAGTACCGTTTTACATACCATTATCTGCCCCTGAATATCTGTACGTAGATTTAATGTTAAGGGTTGGCCATATTGGTTTTTGGCGGGAGCGCTCAAGTTTGACCTGGATAAAGAAAAAAAATTGCAGACTTTTCTTTTTTTCAAACCCTCTCTCATGATTAAAAGAGAAGAATTTCTTTTAAAATTCCATTCCGGTGCACTTTAAAGCATTTTTGGAGGTTATTTAATCCTAGTTTTATTACTTTATTATTATTTATAATTATTATGCAGCCTTGACAATGTGTACTGCTAGTCTCGCGCTAGCATGTGCAAAGAGCCACTTCCGGCAATAAAATGGTCAACTTTAAAATGTGAAATCCCATAGAGAATTAAAAACTCTGCATAGCTTAAAATACATCATGACGTTTTAAAAGTATTATTGCAACTTGGTTGCATTTTTTCAACCTACAAAATAAACACTATTTTAAATGAACCATTTTTGGAGTGCGAAAATTCTATTGATTTTTTTGGACAATTTCTCACTTTTGATATACATTTTGAAACAATTAATACATATGATTTTTCCACTTTTATACTACACTTCCCTTCAACCTAATAAAACAGAAATCTCCATATCTCATTCAGTGGGAATTTGATAAAACAGATCAAAAATGTATTTTGTCTAACAGTGATCCAGCTTTTTTCTCGATTGAAGAGGGTTACTTCAAAAGAAACACTGGACTTGTGAGGAGATTATTAATTTTCTTCTTGACTATATTTACATCAGGTTTGGCAATAACAATTATTGATAGCTTGTAGAAATTCCTATGAGTACTAACTGTGCTCATTTAATTGCAGACTTATTCCACTACTGTTATGAATCACAGTTTATGACCAAATGCCACAAAGATCTTTCCAAATCTGATTTAATACATGTATATAAATAATCCTTACTGCTCTCTTGATGATAACACTGCAGTTAATAACCTGGACTTCTCCAAATATGTCCCATCAATTTTTCCTAGAGAACTGACTTTGAATAAAGTAAATCATGCAACAGCAGTTGTTCTTTTCTTGATTTAAATTTTTCTGTTTCACAATATAATATATATAGGTTTCACAATGATTTAGGGAAGTAAACAATTTAAGAAACATGATCACAATAAGAAAACAGCTGACTTCCTTTCACCATACAAAGGATGGCGAAATGATTTTAGTTGACCTTACCTTACAAGTGCTCTGATGTCATTTATGTGGATATTTCTTCCTCTGTAAATGTTCTCATTTGTGTGCATATTTTGATGAAATAAATAAGAAAACTGTTAAGTTATTACCGAATTAGATATTATCAATGATTATTAAAAAAAGAGCTTATAAATAAAGATCTATTTTTCTGGGATGATCCAAAGCATTTGTGATGCGGTCACCCACTATTTGTCATGCGCTTGTGACCAATGAAAAGGAGCCATTTTAGTTAAGACATATGAGATAAGGAAAAAAACATGTCGTACGAGAGAAATAGATAAAATGCATCAATCATTTGAGAAGTAAAGATTTTATTTTTATAAAGTTTGGCTGCACCTACAGAAAATTGATTAAAAGATGGGATATAACACCTAACCTTTTATGAAAATGTTTTAAATATATAGCTTGTAAATTTAAACAAAGCCATTAAGACTTTTAGTTACTTTAATAAACTTGTCCTGACAGGTTATTTTTATAACACACTTTTAATATCTTGGAATATTGTGCTTGGATTTTGAACAAGCTGTCAGAAACGACGAGGAATCTTTGGAGCACGGTAAATCATATAATCTCTTGTTGTATTTGTTATTGTCTGTGTACTATGTAGTGACTTCAAAATGTCATTGGTTTTATATTTTACTGTTACTTGTTTTCCATTGTATATTTAATTGGCCAATCATTGTTATAATTGAATATTCCTTCCATTAAATTGTTGGTCACTTCGTTTTGGAAACGTTTCCCTCTTGGATGTGTCTGTTAGTCCTAATTGTATATTTAATAAACTTTATTTGTCTTTGTTTAGGACACCAAAGTCTTCCAGAGAAATTTTAATGGAGAACCCACCAAAGCTATCAGGTGATGTTCTACACCGACTACTTGCTGAAGCTCACACTACTCTGCCATCAAGACTTTCTACACTGAGAGAAGAGGAGGAAGAAGGTTGGCCTGTTTTATAAAAAAACATTTATTGATTATTATTGGTTTTTTTACACTACCTATTATGAAAATTCGCAGGACATAGGGATACTGTTATTGGTAAAAAACGTCACCAATTATTAATTATTGAAATTGTGATGCTTATCTTAGTTGTAGGTCCATAAAATTTATTATACAATAGCACCAATAAAGGTACAGCACAAATCAACACTTAGTTGATGGCACCACCCCCTCAGTTATACATTAGCGATTCCATTAAGTTCCACACAGTTTCTACAGCCCCAACGAGTACTCATAGCCACTTGATATTTGGTATGGAGTTGCGCCTATACCAGTACACCCTGATTGCATACCCAGTTGATGGCCTTGTCCCCTCAGTTATGCATGAGCTATCACTTTAAGTTTTCGCCCCCAACCAGTAGTCCTAGCCATTTGATATGTACTTGTATATACATGTATTCCTTCTTTGGTGAACTACCTGAAGGGCTTTCATGACTGTTGTCCTTTTGAAAAATAACATCACAACAATACACCAATGCAATCAGAAGATCAATTGCTATCATATAGAGTCTTAAAATTAAAAAAAATATGGCAATTCATAAATTGGATAATTTTTTGGAAGACTTGAACCTTAAACTTTTTTGAAAAGTACAGTCATAGCAATCTTGAGAAATAAATTAAGTAGGCCAGTTGAAATCATAGTATTTAGATATAAAGCCATACCTATTAAAGCTGATGTAAATTTCCTGACAGACATTCAGACCTGTTCTTTTAATCAAGTACCTAGCAACCATACTCTAACATAATTAGATGATTATAGGAAGTCTTAGGATTAAAAAATATGGAAATTAAATTTCAGTAAATTTCCTGCAGTATTGAAAATATACCTACCCACCATACACCAGCTGAATCAGATCAATTCATTCTAGGGAGTGTTCAGATTTAAAAATGTACCAGTTCCAATTTTGGTATAATTTCTTGAAGACCCTGGTACTTGGGATGAAGGAGATTTTAGCAGTGGATTATAATTTTGGTGCATATTATACTCAATACACCATAAAAGGGTGACACATTACAGATTCTACTTGAAATATTATCAATATTGTTCCTTTAAAAGTCATAGTAAAAAGTGTTCAAAGTTTTCTTAATTCAAGATTTTCATTATGGTACAAACTGATTGTCATGTCAAGTAAAATTTTTAAAAAAAAGACCTGCCAGGAATTTCCATGAAATAGATTTATTGTATATTTCAGAAGAGGATGTAGAGAAAACATACGTAGAAGATGTGTCAGCTCGAGTGGATCGTTGGAGAAAAATCAAGGAAGATTACAGTAATGACAATGAACTGACAAATGAAATATCAGGTGTTCTTTCTGAAGATGCTGAAAGTGCACGATCTGAAAGGTGGAAGAAAATACAAGCATTATTACTTGATATTAACATTGAAGAAAATGAAAATGACAATGACCAGACAGATCGTCCATACACAGAACGTCCTAATAATGAACCTAGTCAACAAGTTGATATCTCACAAGATTTGACTGAAAGAACGCTGGATGAAACTAATGAAGATGAGTCAGACATTGAACAGCATTGGGAACAAAATGAAAATTATCAAAGTGAAAATGGAGATCCTATACATTCAATAAATGGACCTTATATACAAAGGAAAAATCATCAGACATCAAGAAATAATAGTTTTAGTTTAGAGAGATGTGACTCTGTAAATAGTGATGGACGTGATTCTAAAACTTCATTTCTACCAGAAATCAACAGGTCTGGCAGTCTGGTTTCTCAGGACTTAAATTATAACAGAATTTCTAGTGCCCAAAGTGGGAGAAGTTCAGTTTCATCAATCAGAACTGATATTTATAATATCAAACAACAAGACTCTATAGAAATTATGTCCATTGATGGAGAGTGTTTAACTCCCAAACCTCCTGACACTGAGAGACCTTCTAGTAGTAAATCACGAACAGTCACACCTTTAAATAGGTGATAATTCATAACCAGTATTTAAATCCATTCCAGTTTCTATCTGTGATAATTTATAATTTATTCACTTTACAAGTGCTCATTTTTGTTTGTCTTTAATCTGTTAGGAGGACAGATAAGTAATCTATTTAGGAAAGCTTAATAGTCATTTTTCAAGCATAGAGCAATGTTAGAATCAAACTTTAAGATCCATAACTTAAACCACTGAAATAACACGATGCACACTGGAAGCTGCCTAATCTAACATACAATGGGACCACGAAAGTATTTCACAATAGACAAGATGTTAAAATAATTAGGTTTAAAAAGAGAAAGAGTAAAAACTGGGGAATCATATCAGGTTATATAGGATGTTGGAATACTAATGTGTCAGATTGATAGGTTATTAAAGGAATGCATATTGAAGAATGTGGGATAACTGCCAGGAATGTGAGAAATTTCCTTCTTTTCCTGTTTTCAACTCAGCAGAATGAGGGAAAAGACCTATAATTTCTCACATGAGTAGAAAATATCCCAGATTTTCAATATGCTATCATTAAATAACCTATTTCTTATGCTTGCTTTACATTTGTATTTCAAATGAATCATCTAGACATCAGATAATTTAGCAAATTTATGCAAATTAGCTAACTCAAGAAATGAGGTTTACAAAGACCTTGCCATAAAAGAAAATTATATAAATTAGTCTATAAATGTTTATAAACAATATCATATGGTTTAACATATTATCATTTGCCTCTGAATTTCTCTACAGAGATTTAACCTTGAGAGTTGGCCATCTTTGTTTTTGACTGGAGCACTAAAGATTGACCTAGATAAATTATTATAAAAAAATTTGGCACATTTGTTTTAATTCAGACCCTTTCATATGATTCATATTCAGACTTTTTGAAGCTCCAGATTTATAAGAGATTTCTCCCATATGGGACGGTATATCAACATAGCTTTAATGGTGAAATTGAGGTTTTTATTTTTTTAACTTTATTTCGCCCAACAATTTATTTAAAAAATTTAATCTTTTTGCCGATTTTATTAATGTGTATCAGACTAATTTTTCTCTTTCGATAAGTATTTTGGATTTTGCAAAAAAAAAAAAACAGCAATATTAAGGTTTCCTTACTTACTGTCATATTAAGATACCTACCAACATGGGAGACAATTCTTACAAAAACATACATTTTATGGATCCATCCCAGGTTTTGGAAGTGGGAATAAGAAGAATTACTTTTGAAATTCCATTGAGCCATGGCTCAAAGCATTTTTGCATGGGTTATGAAATCCTGGATCAATTACTTAATTTTAAGCAGCGTTGATAATATATGGTCTTCCACTGCTCTCAGACCAGCTCTTGTTCAATATCATTTCAATGCTCTCAGACCAGCTCTGGTTCAATATCAATTCAATGCTCTTTTAGACC
Source organism: Geukensia demissa (assembly GCA_034783895.1). Lineage (NCBI taxonomy): Eukaryota > Metazoa > Mollusca > Bivalvia > Mytilida > Mytilidae > Geukensia > Geukensia demissa. The sequence goes on from JARWCS010356865.1 coordinate 7,703, forward strand.
AGCTCTGGTTCAATATCAATTCAATGCTCTCAGACCATCACTGGTTCAATATCAATTCAATGCTCTTAGACCAGCTCTGGTTCAATATCATGAAAAAAAACATGATCTCTACAGTAAGAACAAAGCAAAGATATTACAGCAGATAATTGATCATTAATTTGCTGCAAGACAGTTGCATTAAAGTAAATAAACAAGATGTAACATCCATGTGTCATTTCTAGCCATATCTATTGCATGGTAAGTGATTACATTACGTTATAAACCAAAATGAAAATATTACCTTTTGGTGTACATTTTGTAAAACTTACAAAACATATAGCAAACCATAAAATGGCCAGTTTTCTGTATTGCTTTGTCTAATATTTAGTCAAGTATTTGTGAGGTCAGGTCACATAAGAAACGTTAGGCATGTTAGTTCTTAAATGTCAACATCCATAGAATAGAAATGCTTCAGTATGATAGTTTTATGTACAATAATCATACATATATGCAGTCATGATAGTTACAATAAAGTAATGAGTTTAACAACACATGTATAATATTAAATGTTGACAATTTAAATCTGATTAATAAAAAAATCAGTCAAGCAAAAGACAAGGGTATTTCATATTGCTATTATTATTACTATAACACAGGCACTTGTAGCTATTATGCTAGTGTTTACTATCCATGTCCAAGTCCAAGTTTTAAACAATGAAGGTTCTATTGATGGATATGGTTAACTATACCAACAGAACTTAAAATTTGAATAGAACTTTATGTTAGGGTTAACAAGTAAAATACAGTTTATGCATCAATTAATTTCAAAAAAAATATTTATGACATACTTTTACCTAACTTTTCATCGTGCTGTATCAAGCTGCATGCTTCTAATTTGAACCATTGTTTTCCATGCATTCCTCTTGCCATGCCTGAGTATCCAGAATACTGCCTTAAAAAACCAGTATGCGGGGGTGGCACTCTTAGCTTTTCAAATACAATACTTTATATTATCTCCATTTTAATGTCATATCACTTTAATGTTTACAAATATGTCTCCAAATCCTGGAAATTTTATAAATTTATAATGGTTAAGACTGTTTTATTCTTCTGTGTAAAAAAGCTCAATAAATTTTGGGGGCCTCTTTTAAAGTAACATCAATTTGTATAAGAAATAAATTTTTGATGTGAGAAAATTAACTTCAAACAGTATAGATGGTACTATTTGCTATCAGAGGCTTGCAGATGACATCCGACCATATTTTTGTTAAATTAGTACACTTGATAAGTGTATTGGAATCCCTATTTAAATACGGATTTTTTAACTTAATATATGTTGACATATGAGAATTTTCTTTGACCACCAATAAAAGTGATGCAGTCTAGTAATAATGAAATAACATTATGACTTGATAGACATATAGCACCTAACAATATTACCAGTTTGGTAGATCTTTTGAACTTTTTGAACTGATGTATTATATTGGAAATGATTCTGCATTTTGGTGTTTTGACTACACTACATTGGTTTACAAGGATACTGCCTAAATTTTTACACAATGCTTAAATTTGATTTTTGCAGTTTGTATATGTCTTTATTATTTATATATTTTATTCACCGTTTCGTTGGTTTTATGGAAACCAATTAAAATAATTAAAATATGAAAGATTCTGTTATTTGATTTATGTGCAATTATACTGAGCCAAATTAGAAGCCCTTAAATGTAAAAATAGGAGATGCGGCATGATTGTCCATGACAGTCGAATCTAAACTTCTACAGGTCTCATTATGGCCTTCAACAATGAACCAGAAATTCAGTAAATTATCTGTACATTTATAGATGGAGAATTTATTATTTGTATTATCCCAAGAGGTGTTTTAGTTGTTTTATTCCTGTATCAGATAGAACTGGTACATTCTATCACAGCAATCACTTATGGTCATTTTCTAGACAAAAAATCCTTCCAATCCATTTGAGCACAGATGAAATCCAGCATGGTCCAAATAAGCCCTGTATTTGTTCAGATGGGAATACCAGTTCTAGGTTCACTGTACCACATTCTTGGACTGCATATACCCCATTAAGAGGGGGGCTAGGTGGGTCTATTTAATACATTTCATTTTATATCTGTTAATCAGATATTTAATGTTAAAAAGTCATATTTTGGTTTAATTTCAAGAAATTTTACTTAACTAAGTGTAGGGTTATTTTCAGAAAATTTTCATATTGTGCTATTTTGTACTCTATTTGGTGTAAATAAAATTCAAATTAGTATGACTTTAAAATTTGTGGTTATTTTTCAATAATTAATGTACCCATTTATCCTATAGGTGCATAACTTTGACATTTTTATAAATATTTGGAGTAAAAGTTTAAAACCTTATTTACCTGCCCAAAATTTAACTAATATATTGATATTTTTGCCTTTTAATGAGATTATTTCAGCCTTTTCGGCAATCATTCAGCTGAAAACTTTTTGGGGAAATTCACATGCTTGAAAACTCCATTTAATATTTTTAAAATGTAATTATGATGCCAAATATTTAGTACCTATCACATCCAACCAAAACTAGTTAATTCACTGCATTACAATTATAGGGAAAAAACTGAAAATATCTGAAATTTCCCAATTCCGCCCTGATTTTTCATATTTTTTGTATCTAAATAACAGAAATAATACAGAGATAATAAAATTTAATGAACTCAAAAAATTGATTAAATCATTTACAAATATTGCATCTTAACTTAATACAGGCTTCAGTATAATAATTGAAAAGAAAAAAAATCAAGTTTTCTGGAAATATAGGATGGGGTAGGGCTACAATTTTTGCTACAACTTTTTAGCTCACCTGGCCTAAAAGGCCATGTGAGCTTTTGCCATCACTTGGCGTCTGTCGTCCGTCCGTCAACAATTACAAAAAAATCTTCTCCTCTGAAACTGCTCAGCCAATTTGGACCAAACTGTAGTGGAATGGTCCTTGGGTGGTCCCCTTCTTAAATTTTGTCCGATAGCCTGGACCTACAACCAAGATGGCCGCTAGGCTAAAAATAGAAAAAAGGGGGGATGAAATTTGAAAAATCTTCTCCTCTGAAAGTATTGAGCCAATCTTAGCCAA